>BDCZ01000376.1:4637-16290 GCA_001662365.1 Chlamydomonas applanata | reverse complement strand
GCCGCCCCTGCCGCCCCAGCCACCACCCCAGCCACCACCCCAGCCACCACCCCAGCCCGACCGCCACCCCTGCTGCCCTGCCTGCTGCCAGACCTGCCGGGGAGCCTGCCCCTACCCCTGCCCCTACCCCTGCCCCTACCCCTGCCCCTACCCCTGCCAGGAAAGTGGGGGTGGAAGGGGGGGTCGCGGGGAATGCTTACCCAGAAGGGATAGCGAGTGACTGCCTTGCCGTGCACTTCATGCATACTGTGCACCCCATGGATAATGTGCACCCATGCAAAATGTGCACCGCAGCCTATACTGGGAGCTCACTTGATACGCGGGCTCTGCGTGCCCTTGCCGCAGCCGGGAGGACCTGCGTGGGGCGGAGCGGCGTATGCAAATGTCAGCAAACCGCTAGGGATTAAGCACGCGCAGTCTACAGCAAAGCATTTCACCATGCTCACCAATCAGGATCATACGCTTCTCGGGCTTCTTGGTGCACTCCAGCCGGTGCGACAACTCGCGCATCAGCTCCTCAGTGCTGACCTCAGCCAGGACAGGATTGTAGCTGCTCATTTTAGGTTCTTCTGTGGCAGCAGAGAAGGATGCGCCCATAAATCAGGGCAGAAGCGTCTCAAGGAGGCGCCGATGAGCGGTGGTGCCAACGCAGAAAGGGCAGGGGCACGGAGAGTCGTGGAAAAAGGCGCCACAAACCGCCACACTGATCAACCAACCGACTGTGACCTGCCGCCGAAGGTGGGATCCTGGCCTTAGAGTGGGTGAAAGGGCCAATGATTCTCCTATGCAAGTACCGCCTACCTTTGTTCGATCCAGCCCTCAATCCGCTCGGCCATGCAGAGGGCAGCAGCAGATGGAACGGAGCTTATGAGGGGGCTGCTGATGTATGGGATGATGCAGCAGCTGCATGCCACCATGCCATCAACCTTCCGCGCCTCTGCTCCGGCGGCAGGCAACCACGCAGCGCTCACGAAACAGCTGTGGGAGCACAACTGGGCACCTTCGGCTGCAGCAGCAAGCAAGGCAGCCTGGCACGCGTGAGAAGGCCTGGTGGCGCTCGCCAAATCATGGGTCAGGGCCTGCACAGGTCCTTGGGGATGGGCAATCAGGCAGGCCCTGTTCATGTGCTGGCCACCACAGTGCACACGCATGACTTGGGCTTATGATGTATGCAAGCCATTGCACAATGCATATGCAAGCCATGCACAATGGAAACACGTGCTGGACTCCATGCCGATGGATCGACTCTGCGCTCGTGCGTATATAACCTGCGCTGCAGCCATCGTGGAGGAAACAGCGAGACAGGCTTTGTTGCGCGCAACGGCTTTGCCAAAGTGTGACGCGCAAGTTCGCTCAGTATACATTCTGCTTTGGTGAGCACGCCGCCTTGGACTGTTGGACTGTCGCGCAGCTGCCTCCCCTCCTTAGTGTAACCTAGTTCTCATTACAGCAAAGCACTGCTGGCACCACAGAGCTCCTCTGCTAATGCAAGCCACAGCACATGCAGCCTGGCGCACACCCCTGCGGCGTCACGGTTTCCTATATCTTGCGGGCCTGACCTGGATTCTGCCATCGCAGCTTGCAGAGCTGTTAGCTTGACAGTTCTGAGGGCAATGCAAGCTGAAGGACACTGTCACGTGGGCAGTTCTTTCGGCCGTCAAGCAAAAACGGACATAAAGTCTGCTATCAACGCTCATGCGCCACATAATTGGCTCTCTTCAGTTCTAACGGCACCAACCACCAAACGGATTAATAGAGTGGGGTTGGGATGAGAACAAGATCGACGTTGTGAAGCCTTTTGAGGCCGGATCTTGCTTGTCGCTTATTCCAGCCATGGGTTACGGAGAGGCGCCATGGATTTTCAAGGGCAGGTATGTGGCCAGCAGGCACGTACAGTTATGTCCATGTGTTACGGGCTCAAATGGTGTGTTGGTGCTGCAGGGCCCTTTACCAACTCAATATCGTCAAGTCGGAGGAGGTGAGGCCACGATTGTGCACATGCGGTTGTGTTTGGGGACATCGGCGAGTGGTATTAATCGCCTTGTTACCTGCAGGCGCGCAAGTATGTGCCAGATAACTTCAAGCTCGTAGAACTGTTCGGGTGAGTTGCTTGATGGTCATCATGACACGTTCCTGTTGGCATGTGGCCTGGTACAGCATGCCAGAGCCCAGCGCGCAGCTCACTGGCCCCCAACAGCGTACCGCTTTCAGCAGGTGCCATCATTGCAGCAGGCCACTCCTCAGGACGGGCATGGCATGATGTCATGAGGTCCAGGGCTCGTACATGCCTCGCATGCTACACGTGTTCGCCTGTGTGGCTGTGCATGCACCTGTTCTATGACAGGTACACACTAGGAGGCTTCTACCTGGCGCGGTATGATGACAGCCCTGTGGGCGCCTTTGAGGAGGTGAAGAGGCATTGCGAGGCATTGCGTGGCATTGGCATAGGGTGTCGAGGCTTTGCATCCTTCTGCTTGTTTATCATCTCCAGCCCACACCCAAACCGCACACCAACAGCCCTGCGAGCTGCTCACCACCCACACATACCTGTATGATTGATGCGTGCACATTCCAGTGCAACATTCACCTGCCTAAATTGTCCCTGCGCAGCTTGTCGCGCTGGCTGGCCTCGTCTGGAACCCGCCCACCTCATGCGCATGGGCGGCGCGCGTGTACGTCAACAACAAGTGAGTGGGCACAACCGGGAGGCACAGGCGGAGAAAGAGAGCATTTTTGCACCAGGAACGCAGCTGGTCCTGGCCTGCGGGGCGAAGCGCCGTCCGACCGGCATCGCAGCGGCATAGCTCGAGCAGGGGCGTGAGGGCATGTCATGCGCATGGCTGCAGCGTATGCTGCATTGCATGCGTGTGGCAAGGAGCGTTCAGTACTTCATGGCACATGCTGTGTGGTGGACGTGCAGGGATGCGCGAGACCATGGCCTACAGTCCGTGGGTCTGCCATCTCGGCTAGCTTCCTTCTCTGAGGTGCCCGCCAGTGAAGCCCCAGCAGACATCGCAGCCGCAGCCGCCAAGGCAAAGCCACACTCGTCCTGGTGGTGGCAGCGCAGCAAGTCAGGTGCTGGGGCGAGCACCAGCACGCCGGGTAGCAGCAGCCAGGCGCTGCCCCTTCAGATCCGAAACGTGGACATGTCCCGGGGGCGCAAGCTGAATGTGCCAGTGTGCACGCTGCTGCTGCCCGCTGCCCGCGGCGAGCGCGAGTTCGCGGGGCCACGCATCACGCTAGCGCTTCCGAGCTTCAGTGGTGGCACCCCTGACTTCCCCGCGCTCCTCAAGTACTCCTGCAATCTGCTCACCAATGTGCGCGTGGTGCCCCCGGCCCTTGTATCAGTCCCTGATGAGGAGGAGGCTGGGCCGAGCAAGGCTGGGGCGCAGCGGGGTGGGGGAGCCGTGCTCAAGGATGGGGGCGAGCTGATGTCAAACATTCTGAGCGGGCGGCCACTGGTGGCGCTGGCATTTGACGAAATGGAGGTGCGTGCTTGTTGGAGAGATTAAGAGGGCCTTCTGCGCGCAAGGTTCACTCAGGTCATGCAGGGGCCGTATTGCGTGTGGAGCTCAGCGTGATTAAAAGTGCGGCCCAGCTGCAAGCTGGTCATGGGTAGGGCCACCCCAGTGAGGCCAGCCATGGCTGTTGCGCATCCTGTCACCCAGGAGCGCGTCTCAAAAAGTGCATGTGGTTTGCCGTGCCTGCCCTGCGCAGATGACAGTGCAGGCGCCGCTGCGTGTGGAGCTGCCAGCGGCCGCGCACTATGCCAGCGCTGCTGCGTCTGTGGCTGGCGCGCAGGCACGCGGCACACGGTGAACTGGGTGATGGCAGAGCAGTGGTGCACAGCGAGGGGTGACACGAGGGAGCTATTGAGCAGGATGTAGTACATTTCATATCTGGGTTGCATTCTAGCTTTTGAAGGACAGCATGTCACGGCGTGCAGCAGCCCCTGCGCAGCTGCTGCGAAGACTGTAAGGAACATTAAACCTTGCATGCGCCCTTTTTGTCAGGCTGTACACATACCAGTACACCTGCCAATCCCATGCATCTCGACACTCTGGGACAGCACACATCATGTTCTGAACGTGGAGAACGAGCTCGCAGCAAATGTCCTGCGAGTGATGTTTGTGTGGGGGTGTGTTTTTGTTGTGGGGTTCCTGCAAAACGTTCCCTCTGTAGCCCCTGAACAGGTATAGGCTCCTACAGGTTCGGCCGCCTGATCTGACCCAGACATGAGGCCTTACCTACTCAAGGGCCACGCGCGCCCTTTGACGCAAGTCAAGTACGTGAGCAGTCCAGCTTAGTTTCGGCCAAATCCTTGGGCAGCGCAGGGCTGAACAGCCTGGTTTGCATCTCCACTGCAGGTTCAACAGGGAGGGCGACCTACTGGTTACGTGTGCAAAGGTGAGCAGGGTGCACACCCCTTCCTTTTGTTGCTGCATGCCAAGTCCATGCCCCTAAACCAGCAGCCATACCCACCATGCAGGACTCCTCGGCATGCATCTGGTGGGCAGATGATGGCAAGCGTTTGGGCACGTTCGACGGCCACAACGGAGCCATCTGGAGCTGCGACTTGACATGTACGTGGGGCCAGCAGCCATGCTGCAAGTAGACCAGATCTGGCTTGAGCGCTGAAGACTAATAAAGCTTCGTTTTTCATGCCTTCAGGGGACTCGGATCGCCTCATCACAGCGTCGGCAGACTCGACTGTTCGGATCTGGGACCTGCAGACCGGCCAGGAGCAGTTCAAGTTGCAAATGGGCGAGCCCTGCCGCTCCGTGAACCTCAGTATCGGGGAGGGGCTGTTTGCCTTCTCCACGGATGCCTTCATGGGTTCTCCCCCCATGGTGCACATTGCCAAGTTTGAGAAGGACCCCAGCCAGCAGACCGGCAAGACAGTGCTGGACATCAGCATGCCCAAGGGACGCATCACACGCGTGTACTGGTCAGACATGAACCGCACGCTGGTCACCAGCCATGATTATGGCTGGGTGCGCAAGTGGGACTCAGAGGTGCGCAGGGCGGGCGGGCAAGGGCGTCTGCGGGCATGCACGCGGCCATGCGCGTATGAGTTGCGGGCATGGCGGTGCAGCATGGTGCCACAAGCATAACCTGCATGCTGGGGCGCCGGGGTCATCGCAGCTGCACATTGGAGAGGGTTGCACAGCGGGCCCAGCAAGCACCGCTGGCACAAAATGCACGTGGCGCGACCATACACCCGATGAGTTGCCTGCACCTCACGCGCATTTGCACCTGGGAGCCTATCTTTGGATGCACCACATCTGCATGTGCACTGTGCGCGTGTATGTGCACTGCTGTGCTTGCACGCACAGCACTGCTGCGTTATGTATCACCCGCACGTGTCCCATCACAGTCGACGGCCATGTAACATCGCCGCCCTTCGGCTTGTCCGCCGTCACGGCCAGCAGCCATCTGACACGAAACATGAATTATCAACTGTATCACACTGCGCAGACGGGCGCGCTGCTGTTGGAGAAGCAGGTGCACGAGGATGCGATCCAGGACATGCAGCTCGCGCCTGATGGGGCGTACGCGATCACCGCGTCGCTTGACAAGACAGCAAAGATCATCGACCTGGAGGATTTCGAGGTGCTCAAGACGTTCAAGACAGGCCGTTTCGTGCAGAGCGCAGCGATCTCGCCAGTGTTTGACCATGTGCGTGGGGGGAGAGAGGGGGATGGGGGTTGCTGGCAGTTTCTGGGCTGAGGGCGTGCAGTGTGGGGGCAGCTGTGGGCAAAACAGGAGCGTGGTGGTAACGTGGTAAAATCTGGCAGAGTCTGTGTGTGGGGCAAAGGTCTCTCCTGGATGGGGTGTGTGGCTATACGCGGTCATGTGTTGCCCGTGCGTCTGAAGCTTTCCTTGTGTGCCCACCCCGTGTCATGGTGCAGGTGCTGCTGGGTGGTGGGCAAGACGCGTCACAAGTGACGACCACGTCGGCAAAGGCCGGTGGCTTTGAGGCACGCTTCTTCCACAAGGTAGGCAGGATTGGGCGCATGGCAGTGGCGTGGGAGGCAGCACTGCTGTCGGGCTGGCGCACGTGCAGGCCCCTTGCTTATGAGGGGGCAGGTTGGAATGCATGTACAGGGTGCCTATTGCAAGGCAGCGATGCGGGGGGCATTTGGGGCTGATTGGTGGTTCAACAGATTCAGTACGCTTGCTGGTTGCTGTCTTCGTGTGTGCAGATCTACCAGGAGGAGTTTGGCAATGTCAGGGGGCACTTCGGCCCCATCAACACAGTCGCGTTCTCACCAGACGGGCGAGGGTGAGTGGCCTAGCTGTCTGGTTGCCATGTGGGATGCAGGTGCAAGGCCACTGGGATGCCAGCTGGGTCGGGCAACAGCCCAGCATGTGCCCTGCACATGGCGCTGCCCTCAGCCTGCTTGACCTCAGCCTGGCTTGGGTTCAGCCTGTCTTGGATCAGCCTGCACGTGCAAAGAAGGCACGCATCGAAGCCCTGCGGCTGGTGCCTGTGCCCCTATGACTGCAGATTTGTGACTGGCGGTGAGGATGGGTATGCGCGTCTGCACCACTTCGATGTGGACTTCTTCACAACCAAGTTCCTCTGAGCAGCGGCATCATGTCAGCAGCAGTGTTTGTTTGTGTGCGTGTTTGCAGCGTCTGTGATGGTTTTGAGAGAGTGGCCATGTGACTGGACCCCCCTGCCTGCCGAGGTACTCAAATGCGTTGCTCACGCACGTCAGAGAGCACATTAGCGGCGCCAAAGAGCACACAAACAAGACTGAGCAGCAGCAGTCCTGATTATAAACGAATGGATAGGTACGGCGCTCATCCAAGGTGGTACATGATTGTGTGGGTGCTGTAACGGTTGGCAAGGTATCTAGGGTATCCGATTGGTTCGCTGACAGTTCCTTGACACTTCAGCTCTAGGCTCCTAGGTGATGGCACAACAAGCTTACATCTTGGCCTTCAGCCATTCAAGTGTGCACACAGTTCCCACTGCGTTTTGCTCAATCATTGAGATGGTGAACTCCGTCGAAAACCATCCAGCCAAAATTGTCCAGGGTCAGCACTGCACAAACACCCAGCCACTCAGACCGCCACCTGTACAGATCCCACCTGCTGTGCGCATCCGACATGCGAGGCCCTGCGATATCTGCCCGCAGCCACCAGGAAACAAGGACCACAGGGACAGAACAAAACAGCTCCAAACCAGGCACCTTGCCCCTGCCATGTCTGCCATGGATCAGGGGTGCAGCATCGGCACTGCAAAACACCGACACCAGTCCATCCATCCACTCATGCACGGAACCCACTAGTCCAAAAAAAAACCCTCCCCCTCGTGTCGAAACCGCTGCCTCCTGCGTCAAGCCTCAACGGCTTTACCTCACGTACAGGACAGCCATGAGGATGACGAGCAGCATGACCACTGCAAAGATGATCCACGCCTGGTACTCCTGCCACACCTTGGTGGCCGTGCGCAGTGGCGCGGGGGCCTTGCTCTTGGGGCGCTTGGCCGCTGCTGTGAACTGCTTCTTCTCGAAGGCGGTTGGGATGGATGGCTTGCTGGACGCCTCTGCCTTGGCTGCCGCGGCGGCAGGCGAGTCGTTGGCTGCGTCGTCTGCTGGCGCGCGGGCCGCTGCCTTGGCTTGTGCCGCAGCAGCACGCGCTGCCGTATCGCGCTCCTTGCGTTCCTGCTCCAGCCGCTTGGCCGTCTCCGCCGCCTGCGTGCGCCGCCGCTCTGCCTGCTCCGCGCGCCGCTTCTTGCGCTCCTCCGCCTCTGCCGCCTTGACACGCTGCTCCTCCAGCACCTTGGCGCGCTTCTCCTCTGGCGTCTCATCACTGTCATTGCTGCGTACTACGGGCAGCGGCGTGTAGTCCAGCTCATCCACCTTGGGCAGCTCCACCTTGAAGTTGAATGCGTTGGCGGCAGCGGCCGCAGGATCAGTCACCAGCCGCCCAGGCGCCATCGTCACTGTGGACGACAACGACGCAGCGGGCTCTGCAGCCTTGGACGGCTTGGCAGCCTTGGGGGCCACCTCCACGTCGTCATCACCATCGCCGCTGTCCTCCGCCGCCTGCTGCGCGGCGCGGCGCGTCTGCAGCGCCTCCACCTCCTTGCTCGCCTGGGCCATCAGGGACTCAATGATGGAAGCAGCCTTCTCCTTGCCGTTGGGCTTGGGAGGGGGCGCCTTTGCGCCCTTTGGTGCAGCACCCTTGCCTGCAGCGCCCTTGCCACCAGGCTTGCTGCTGGCCGCTGCCTGCTGCGCGGCCACGCTGGACTCGGGCAGCAGGTCCGACACTGCAAAGCGGCGCTGCTGCGCCCACAGGGTCTGGTACTCCTTGCGGTATGCGCTGTCACTGCTGAGCTTGGCGACCAGCTCAGTGACTTGGCTGCTGGCCCGCTCGCGCGCCTCGTCAATGCGGCCGGCAGCCACCAGGTCGCGCACCTCCAGGCTGAGCTTGCGGTTCTCGCGGTACTCAGCAAGGCTCGCGTCCATGTCTGCAGATATCGAGCAGGCCCAGGCACACCGCATGGTCAGCACCACTCCAACATTCGCATTCCGACCCAAGATGCAGCCATCACACCCTCCACCAGCTTCTCTTTTGCGCACGGCATGCATCACAACCCACATGCATGCAGGACAGCTCGCTGTATGAAGCTGCCCCACATGTCGAGCCCCACTTGGCCTTGTGCTCATGCACATCACCCACCCGTGCGGATCTTCTGCAGCGCCTCCAGCGCATCGTTCTTGGCCTTGACAGCGTCATTGTGCTCCGCCTCCAGCTCCTTCAGCTCGTTGGTCGCCTTGTCGAGCTTGGCGTAGATGTCCTTCTTGATACCGCTGGCTGCATTGCGCTCGGTCTTGATCACGTTGAACTCAGTGTCCATATCCGCAATGATGGCCTTGATCTGTGGTTTGGAACATGTGTCACGTTGGGATCAGCAGCTGTCAAGGCAGATGAGAGCCCAGCCATCATTCCGTCCAGTCAGAAGTTCCCCAGCAATTGATTATGCAGGCATTGAGGAGTGGTAGCGCTGGCGCAGAATGCCTTGTTGTGTGCCCCAGAATATTTGGATAAGTTCACATCGTAGTTCCAAGGTGCCGCCTGGTGCCAGCTGTCATGCGCATGTCAAGGCACAGCCAGCATGCACAGCTTGCACACCTTCTGGGCCTCAGCCTCCAGCTCCACCAGTGACGACTTGTGCAGGTCGTACTCCTTGATGCGGGGGCGCTGGCTCACCAGCTTGGAGATTTGCTGCACGGTCAACTTCTCCTCACGCAGCGACAGACCCTGCACACAACCGCAGGCGAGGCAGCCACACAGGTGACAAATGTGCATCCTTGCCAGACGCGGACAACGCACACAGCACACATGTGCAGGCTGCAGAGCAGCCAGGTGCAGTTGCATGTCACTGCGCAGCGGCGATTGTGCTTGCATGGCATGCACAACCCACATGCACAACCTCACCTCGTGAGAAATCTTGTTCTCCAGCTCGCGGATCTTGGCGTCCAGCTCCTCCTCGGACTTGCACTCCAGGCCCTGCAGGTTGCCCTTGATCTCCTTGATCCGGTTCAGGTAGTTCTCGCGCAGGTCCTTCAGCTGCTTGATGCGCGTGAGCTTCTCCTGGTACTCTGGCTCTGCCGTCTCCTTCAGGGACCGCGCCTCGCCCATTTGCTTCCGCAACTCACGAATCTCCTCCTGCGGGTACATGCAGTGCATGCGATGCATGGGACACCTGAGCAGCAAAAACTGCCCAGTCCCACTAAAACTTGCGGAATTAAACGTCGTTTTGCAAGTTGTTGCACTCTTTATTTTGCTCACCCTCTTCTTGGACAGCACGGCGTTGAACTTCTTCAGTTTATCAACATGTGCCTGGAACTCGGCCTGGGTAGCCTTGAGCGCAGTCTCATCAATGGGAGGCTTGGGAACGCGCACCAGATAAATCCCAGGCACAGACTCGGGGGCGTGCCCATTGGTCTGGATCGCCTCGGGCTCGGACAGCCCAGAGTCCGCGGCAGCGTCAGACACAATCTGGGCAATCTTGGCCTTGGGAGCACGCTGCTCCAGCACCTCGACAGGCTCCTGCAAGCGTAGGGCAGATCAGGGCAGGTGAAATTCCAGGCTGCAAGCACTAAGGACAGCCTTTATATGCGCATGGTCTCACCTGGATATCGGTCTGCACCATCCTATTGACTTCACCCACACAAGCCGCAAGCTAGATCACAGTGGCTTGCACGAAGTGGGCTGCGCGGCTGAGCCTACAACTCCTGGTCAAACGCCTGGACTGCAAACAACGCGAATAACGGTGCCCCACCCAGGGACACATTTCACTAACTGTGCAACGGCTTGTGTGGTTGTGGCGGTTGGTTTGGCACGCTTCACATGAACACCAGGAAGCGGGACAGGACGAGAAGTCTGCAGTTATGCTTGGAAAGGGTCAGCAAGCCTCCCTGCTGGTTGCGCGCCTTCTCAGCCATGCAGCCGCGAGCACCAGCCGCCCACCTCTGCTGGCCACAGGCTGTCAGAAGCTCTTCAGCAGCACCTCTGGACCCAGTGATGATGTGATCAAGTCAGCATTTGGTTACTGCGTGCAGCAAGTAAAGTGCGTCACGGCCACACCATGTGCATGACACATGCACCTGCTGCACTAGTTGGCAGGGACTGGGACGCATGCGTTCTTGTATTACTTAGTTGCAGATCTGCACAGGCTGACCAGCCAGGGATGACGCTGGTGCGCGCAGGACGTATGATTATGACAATTATGTGTGGATTGTGCAGCTACCCAAGGTGCGTCAGGCCAGGCGCACAGCATGTGGTAGTGCTGGACCAGCCAGCAGAGATCTGCATGATATGCGTGTCAGCAGCACATAGTGTTGAAGCGCCACGGCTGGCACCGTGGATGTGCCATGCAAGGGAGACGCAGGCCTTGGGTGCGGCGCTGTGCCCGCCCATACTGGTCATGCCCTGCTGTCTGATGGAGGTGATGCATGGGATGCACAGGAGCACCGGCCGGCGCTGTTCGCTCTGCGTGCATTCAACGTGGAGACAGCGCTGGTGGCAGACCAAGTGAAGAGCAAGGAGGGGCCAGTGCTGCAGGTTTGTACCCCTGGGGACATCTGAACGCATCGATTGCTGCAGATCACATGGAGCTCTGGTCTCACTGGCTGCACCATGCATGGGTACACCGTGTCATGCCAATGGGCATCTTCATGCTGCTTGATTGTAATGTTCTCTTGGGATGTGATCATGCACCTAACTTGTATCGATCCCTGCAGATCCGATACCAGTGGTGGCGCGATGGGATCGCAGCAGTGTTCCGCAGCGCGCCCCCACCCCACCCCGTGCTCATCGCGCTGCACGCTGTGGTCAGCAAACAGCAGGCGGCGCAGCCAGCGCAGCAGTCACCTGTAGCCACAACCGCAACAGCGTTTAGCACCCCCACCACAGCCTCCGGAACCAGCCCCTTTGCGCCTACAGGGCCGCAGGGAGGCAGCAGCACGGGGGGCACTGACGGCAAAGCTGGTGCACCAGGCGGCCTCAAGGCATACCACTTCAAGCGCATCATCGACACGCGTGAGGCAGACGTCCTGGACACACAGCCCCCACTGGGCATGGATGCATTGGAGCGGTATGCTGAGGGCACAGCATCGCAGGTGCGCCGCAT
>BDCZ01000375.1:35129-60325 GCA_001662365.1 Chlamydomonas applanata | reverse complement strand
GCCCCGCCTTGCAGTCTACAATGATGGCACGCTGTGCATGGATCTGCTCCAAGACCAGTGGTCCCCATGCCACAACATCTGCACGCTGCTCACATCCATCCAGTCGCTGCTGACCGACCCCAACACTAGCTCGCCCGCCAACAGTGAGGCTGCGCTCATGTACAACATGGATCGCCCGGGCTACAACAAGAAGGTCCGCCGGTTAGCGCAGAAGTCGGTTGATGGGTAACAGCTGGTCCTGTGGCGCAGACCGCACTCCATTGGGCTGCTGGGACAGGCCGGTAAAATGCTGGCCTGCTGGCACTACGTGAACGATGGTGGAACGAATGCCGTGCTCAGGCCTAGCTCGTAGCAGTGCCATGTATGCGAGCAGCTGGCTTCAATGCCTATCAGTTATGGTATGCAGCTTTGATGTGTATGACGATTGTATCAATATGTCATGACTCAAAGCATGCACCTTTACGCATCCCAGCAAAGGGCCTGTTGAAATGAATGGGGCGCTTCATGTGTACTTCTTCAATGCTCCTCATGTATATCAGGTGACATGGCTTGCTGCTCGGGTTGTTTCTTGGTCTGATGTTGGTGTAATGTCATGTTGGCAGCTGGGCTGCGGCGTCCCTCTCAGCAAACACAGCTCCAGCACACCTTAGGGTGGGGACTCGGGTGGGTTCACGGAGGCTGTGTTACACGGTGACGGCCTGCACATGTACCCAGTTGCCCACATTATACAAGTTCTCCCTCCAATCTGTTCCCACGGTGGGGCCATGTTGGGTGCACACATTTCTTGTGAGCTGACAGCTATCAGAGCTGAGAGGCAACGGAGCAATGTTACACTCTGGGCACCAATCCGGGATGTGTTAAGAGCTAGTTGGCACAACACACTGACAGCTGGTCAGGCGCGTGTACGCTGACGATGAATACCGTACAGATTTCTAATACATGTGGGGACTTCAGCAGACAGCCCACAGGCCCCTGCATCCTGCCTTGCATGTGCACCACTATACTAAGAGGTGTGATCACTTCAGGAGCCCTAGGGGCCATGTTTGATGCGTCACAAGCCGCGCCCCATTCCATCTAACCTACAAGTTGATGCAGTGCGGTGCACAGGCATACACGCTAGCTGGTCACGTGCGTTACACCCCAACCGGCCTTTGCAGCTGAACGTGTGACTCAGTTTCTTGCGGAGATGGCTTAGTTGGCCTCCACCTCCTCCCCCATTGTCTCCTCATCGTCGATCTTGGGGGCCAGGTAGTACTTGATGTAGCCCATGTCCCCAATGTTGTACTCCACCACAATAGGCAGGTCCTTGGTAAGTGCGATCTTCACAGAGGGTGACAGTGGTGTGGCCTGCAGGCAGCAAATGCATGGGGTGGAGCGGGCGCAATTCAGGGCTCGGGATGGTACAGCTGCACCGTGCGCAATAGAATGCACAAAGCCCCACAAATTCTGGACCTCCCTTCAGACACACACACCACGACGTGGCAGCAGCGTGCGATTCGTGCAGCCAAGTTGCTGAGTTCAGGTGCCTTAGCAGCCCGTACCTTGGCAAAGTTGTTGAGGTAGCGCAGCGCAAAGGTGAGTGCGACTGGATCGTGCAGGTCGATGAATGTCTGCTCCTCAGGCTTCTCTGCCGTTGATGTGTGCCTACGTTCCACGCACGCAAACATGGGTTGGTAAACAGGCAGTTACAAATGCAGGGCTCAGCCCATGGTTACAAACAGGTGAACCACTGGGCATCGTTGGCCAGTGAACTTGCAGCCTCACAACAGGTAGCCAGAGCCTTAGACATCCAAAGACCCCGGTAACCACCAAACAAACTAAGTGAGCGGCTGCAGTGCATGGCAGCACTTGCAAGCGATGCACCTGAGCGTAATGTTTGCTGTGCCGACGTCGCCCGTGGTTGAGAACTTGACACCCTCCTTGGTTGCGGAGATTAGGACTGTGTCGCCGATAGATGCCAGGTCACGGCAGATGCGCTGGTACTCTGAGCTGGGCATCTTCACCTCTGCAGAGTAGTCCTGGTCTGGGATACCCAGCTGCTCAGACTCGATGGACATCAGCTTCAGGTCAAAGTCCGAGATGCGGTCCTGTGGAGCGAAAAAAACAGGCAAGCAATGCAGCAGGGATGGTGGATGCTGTGCACGAGGGAAGCAGATGATGCAGGATGTGCAGCCTCGAGTAGGCAGCTAGGCACATAGGCTGGCCATGCAGGTGCTTGCGCAGACCGGACAGCCACAGCATGCTCATCATGCGCCCATGCAAGGAGTCAAACTGGGCGCGCACCTGCTTCTCTGACTCGAACATTAGCGTCAAAGTGTCGCCATTGTCGTCAGCCTTCAGCGTGATGATGTCGTCATTGCCTGCATTAAAGCAGGGAGCCAGGTACTGATCCAACAGCTGCCACCCCCCATCGCAGCATGGAGCGCAGCACGGGTTGGACACCCCCACAGGCAGGACTGGCTTTACTGTTCAGTCCGCCATCTCGAACTGCCTAGGTGCGGCAACCTTGGTGCTTCCTACGCCTCAGCTGTCATGCCAACATGCGCCATGCATCATCTGGGTAGCCCGGCATCCCGCAAACCATGAGCGCTGCAGAGCTTCCTACCTGCACACTTCAGCACCTTTGACAGGTTGCCGATGTGAATGCCCATGTTTTGGGGGCGGTCGCAGCGGAAGTGTTCAAACCCGTCCGAGCGCAGCATGAAGGAGACGAGGCACACGTGGGAAGAATCCATTGCCTGCAGCGCGATCCCGTTGCTGGAGACATCGAAGTTCACCTCCTGCACCAGCTCCTTCAGGGCCTCCACGAGCTTCTTGAGCAGGCTGCCCTGAATAAGGCGTGCCTCAAACATGGCTGATGTTCTGCAGAGCATGACGGCACACAGGGGTCGTCATGCATGTTCAAACAACATGTGCAGCTCCCTATATTCAACCTGTGACAGCTGCCTGGACGGATTGGAGCATAACATTTGAGCACGAATAATGTTCCCAGCGCGCCCTGGCATCCACCTGACAGATGTGGGAGTTTGAAGTGGTGGTGAGGCGCCTGGGCGTGATGACCAGAACGCTGAATGGTCAGCAGCGGAGGCGTCTAGTGA
Source organism: Chlamydomonas applanata (assembly GCA_001662365.1). Classification (NCBI taxonomy): domain Eukaryota; kingdom Viridiplantae; phylum Chlorophyta; class Chlorophyceae; order Chlamydomonadales; family Chlamydomonadaceae; genus Chlamydomonas; species Chlamydomonas applanata. The sequence goes on along the minus strand of BDCZ01000375.1, from coordinate 57,227 downwards.
AGCGACTACTACGCTCGTGCAAGGCGTATAGTACCAAATGTCACGCACGTCACACCCCTTGCATCAGGACGATAACGTCCGCAATTTGTTGGACACCCAGTCCCTGCAAGTTACAGAAGCTGTCCTGCAGCCTGCACAGTTTTGGTCCTGCAACCTCCAGGATTCTGTTTGTCTGTTTGTCTGTTTGTTGTGTGTGCAGGAGACCTGGTGCTGGCGCTGGTGTGCCTACAGGAGGAGACAAGGCAGGACGGGGCAAGTTGGGCTGCGGCCTGCCCCCCTGTCCCCCCTGTCCCTGACCCCAAGTGCCCTCCCTATCATGGCGCATGGCAAGACACCGCCTCAATGGACCATACCCTCTGGAGGTCATGTCCAGGCAGGCCTGCACAATTGCAGCTGGTGCTGATTTGGGTTATTAGCTGGGTTCAATTGTAGCTGGGAGGCACAGATGAGAAGCAGGCACAGATGAGAGTGGGCTAGAGTTGTAACGTGTGCTGCAAGGGACGACTTGAGTGAACCATCCCCTTGACCAAGGTTGTCATACCAACCTCTGCAAATCTCTTTCCATGGCGACGTGCTCCCAATCATGTTCATCCTGCACACCCTGTGCTGCCACATAACTTGATGTGCATCACCAGCGCTTCATCTTCATTGCACCGATCCGTTGTTGCCCAGCTGTCTACCCAACACCCTTCGGCTTGTACAAGCGCACCTAAACTACCCTCTGGTACCTGACTGTGTGCTATGCTTCTATTGTGCGATCCTGACAGCGTGACCGGGGTCAGCCATAAGGCATAGTGTCCCCAGCAGACATGAGTGAGACCACGGGGACATCAGCTGGGGGCATCACGTCGGGCACATGGGGCACATCGGGGGACTGCGTCACCGCAGGGAATGGCAGGCTGGGTGCCCCTGCCCTGGGTGCGCGTTGAGACATGTCCACTTGCGCCACCCGCTGGGCATCCTGCGTGCTGGTAGGCTCTGCTGCACGACGGGGTGCATTGGGGTGTGGGGCATGTTGCCTGCCACCGCCGAATGCCTGTTGCTGCACGCTGGCCTGTGTGGCATTCAGCCGCGCCGCTGCTTGCTGGCTGCTTGATGCGTGGTTAATACGATGCCGCTCCTGGTATTGGCGAACCAGCTCACTGCTGCATGCCCGCAGAGCGTCAGCCTTGGTGCCAGGCGGGTTCACGTACAAGGGGGACATGCGGTGCTTGGGCTCAAAAGCCGCACGCTTGCCTGCTTTGGTGTCGTATACTTTGACGTCCCGGAGGGCTATGACCTCACTCGTCATCAAGGACCGCATCGCAGTGTCCCGCCTGGCTCGTGCCTCCTGTACCGGCTCCTGTACCGCTTGTGCCGGTTTAGGTTTTTCAGCAGACCTGCAGGTCATCAACCACATGGAATGGGGAAACAGCTCGACGGTGTAAAACCACCACCTGCCGACATGGATGCTGACGCCTTAGTATCGCTGCATCATACCCAAGTATGATGCCAGGCTGGTGGATATCAACAGCAACAATAATAACACGGCATGCCACAGAGGAGGCCAAGGTATAAGGGCAGAAGTCACTACAGGGAATTGTATCCCAGCTGTGAACTGCATTGTGCAAACTATGCATCTAGCTGGGGCCCAAACTCACCAGACATACACGAACTTGACTTCCAGGTCCCCAGCTGCAGATTTGCTTCCGAGCTCCAGCTCCCACACCTTGCCAGGTTGCTTGGCCGGCTTCAGCCTCATGAGCACCCCAAGCATGTCAACCAGATTGTTTGACACCTGGTCAGCAAGCTGCGGCGCAGTTCACGCAACGCACAGCACATGACGCGTGCACGCAGTTGTGAGTCCTGCCATCATGCACGTCATATCTCAACATCGTATGGTGAGCAATATAATAGCGATATAATAGTATGGTAATAATAATATGCCCATATGGTGAGCAATATACCAGAGCGCAAGCCCAAGTTGCCCGTACATGGCTGGCTACGCTGGTGCGGCGAAATCCAGATCCGTGATGCAAGCACACCATACTTCATATAGACCTACAGTGATGGTTCCGTTGAACCCAGGCTTGACCTGAGCCTCACCTCTGATGGCAGCACAGCCTGGTCTATGCGCTTTGCCAGCTTCTGGGACTCCATTGCTTGCTTGCGTGCTTCAGGGGTCATCGATAGAAACTTGGCACGCTCCGCATCGGCCGCGATGCTCCTCAGCTGTGCATGCTCCTGCTCGCTGAGCCGCAGGAACGCCTCCTGCTGCGGCCGGCTGCCTGCCAGCCGCTCGTATGCTGAGTGCAGCTCTGGCACCTGCGCCACAGCGATGAATGGCCCCCACAGCTCCTGGGGCAGGCCCAGCATGTGCCTGCGCTGTAGGGGCTGCAGGCCAGCAGCACCGTCCATGGCGCACAGGGCCAGGAATGCCCCGCGTGGCCTCCTCGCATCCTGATCCATGCCACACGCCGCCAACGACTCATACTCGAGCAGCAGCTGGCGCGCTGCTGGCTGTGACACCAGGTCGATGTATTGCCCCCATGAGCGGTACTCCAGAGCATCCAGCATGTGCCGCCGCTGCAGGGGCGACAGCTGCGTGCGGAACGCCAGCTGCTGGCGCTCCGCCAGTTGCTGGAAGCCGTCGCTGTACTGGCTCTCAAACATGTCCAGAGCACGGAACCAGCACAATGGCTCAGCTGGCTCTTGCAGTACAGCTGCTGCTGCTGCTGCTGCCGCTCTCCCTTGCTCCTGCTCCTCCTCCTCCTCCAGCTCCTTCAGAACCGCCAATGCCTCCCACCGCCTTGCAGCTTCTGCGTCCACCAGCCTGTTGTACGCCTGCTGCATCACAAGGTCCGGGATCACACCATTGGCCCAATCCATGTACAAGCTGAGAGCTGGCAGCACTCGTCGGGCCCATGTACAGCCACCCACGGGCGTACTGGCCATGCTGAGGCTCTCCAGCAGCTGCAGGCCCTGGACAGCCAGCGGCTGAGCAAGTTTTGTGGGGCCCGGGTTGGGGTTGATGATCGGTTCTGACAGCTCCGGGTGCAGGGACAGCACCCAGCCGGCCAGCACTGGCGCCGCCAGCTGCTGTGGTGACAGGTTGGTCACAGGGAATGCCCAGGGCTGCATGCTTCCGGGCGCCCTGTGGCAGTCATCGACTTCTCGGTGCGCCTTGTCCTGCGTTGACATTGGGCACTCATGCGTATTGTATTGAATGGCAAGAAAACAGCAGGGATGCGGTGAGGTGAGAGCCCGGTACACGATTGGCATGTACAGGTGTGCGACACAAGCCGGCATGCTGTCCAGCATATTGTCGTCCGAACCACATCCGTTCGTTCTACTCACCAAGCTGTCACCAAAGGGGAGTGCAAGAGGCGGCACGGCAGCCTGGCCTTTCAGGCGGTTGAGCTTGAGAGTGACGTCACGCCCCTTGCCCCCTCTGCTGATCGCCCCACGCACAGCACTGACGCTGTAGCAGGCAGCCAGGAACATGGTGCGGGTGGCCAGCTGCCCCACAGCCTCCTTGCTGCCCGCCTCCCCTGGGGCGACAAGGGACTCGTTCAGCTGCGGGTCAGCATCAGGGCCTGGCAGCAGCTCTGCGGCTGCAAGCAGCGGCACCATCTGCTGCAGCAGGCGGAGCAGCAGCAGCTCCAAGGCCGTGCAGGCCGGCCGCCGCTCAGCCCCCTTGCTGAGCACACGCGCAGCAGCACGCAGCACAGGCGGTGCAAACCTGCATGCACAGGTGGAGCAGCAGGGGCAGTTCAGGCGCTCCCATGTCCCAATACATGCTGATGCATTCACAGTAGTGTGCGTTCCAATTTGAGTGCGATGGACCGGCCTGCACGCGGCTCCGTGCACGACAGGAGTCTTCAAGGTGGCAGCGCGCGATGCCCCCGCACGCACCAGCACAGGGCCTCTCTCGTCTGCATCGTGTCAACCCTGAACAGGCTGCTCACAAAGCGCACAGCATTGACTGCCACAGCTTCCAGCCTGCGCGGCGCATCTGGCGTTGTTACGTGTGCAGCAATCCAGTGCTGCGCCACAGGCCCTGCCAGCAGCCACCACAGCAGCCTGTGTGCCAGCAGTGGCTTGGGTACGTAGGGCTGGGCATACGCGTAGGGCCCCTGTTGGGGAGGTGGCAGGGGGTCTGCGGCGCCATCGCTGGCCTGCTTCAGAAGAGCCGCAAAGCCGTGTTGGGCGATGACGGCCCGCAGGAATACATCACGGCCGGTGTCCCAGGGATCACTCAAATCATGCAAACTCTCCTCCTGCCCAGCCGGCAGTGTGCACAGCGTGCCACGCGCGCGCCCGGGCAGGTGTGTGGCAATGCTCAGGAGGTGCAGCGGGATCTGCAGCAGCAGCTGGCTATCCTGATCTGGCTGACTCATGAGGCTCCAGGTGTGTGGGAGATCCCCCTTGTCCACGCTGGCCAGCAGCGTACGTAGCAACGTGGGCACCCAAGTGAACGGTGAGTCGCCCACCAGCACCTCCAGGAAGTTCAGGTGCTGCCCCGGAGCTCCCGGCGCACTGCCGGCACCACTACCTGCAGGGAAGACAGACAAGACGCCATTTGCCAATTATGCATATGGAGGGCATGGATGCTATGACTGTATGAGGGATGAATGGCAACCAGAGCTCTCTTAACAGATCAATGGGCACAAGATTTGGAAGGGCAGACCCAACCCAATGCTGGACGCACATGAACAGATACCACCACTTGGATCCGCCTGAGGAAAACAATCAAATGTTTGCATGCATCTGGGGTCGGTGTGTGTAGGCTGCTCACGTGTCGTGCCAAGGCACCCACCGACGGCAGTGGCAGCATTCTGTGTGGACACGCGGTGGGCGGTGCCCACGAGCGCATCTTTGCACCGCAGCAGCATCGCAGCCGCCGTGAGCCCCCCCAGCAGGTGGCTCTGCAGCCGGCCTGTGGCTGCCGCGCGCACGAGGCGAAGCAGCAGGTGCACGCTGGCGCGCTGCCACACGAGGTGCTTCTGCAGCCCGGCCAGGGCTGCTGCCTCCTCCCTCACTCGGTACACCTGTGGCATGATGCGAGGAGCAGGCCTTTGCAACATAATGTGGAGAAACCTTGCGTGTCATTTGCATTCACCATGGCAGCATTTGCACCAGCATGCATCTCGCCTTCCTGCCCCTGAACCCCCCGCCGTTCAAACCGTTGCTGACTGTCACGCAAGCGACAAAGGGCAGCATGGGCAGTGTGTCGAATCGGGAACCGGGGGGCATGAGCAGTCACCCACCTCCAGCAGCTGGGACAAGCCGGCCAACCAGGAGGTGTCCCCACCCTGGCCCACGCGATGCGCCACCACCAGCATAGCCGCGGCTGCCGGCCGGGCCACCGTCAGCACGTGCCGCAGCCGCATCATGTGCTCCATGGGTGAACCCCCAGCTTGGGGTAGCTCCGCTGACAGCAGCTCAGCCAGCCGTGCCGCACTGTAGTTGGCCGCGGCCAAGGGCCCGGTGTTGCTGCTGGACAGACGGCCATACTCAACACTCCCAATGGCAGCACGGACGGCGATGTCGGTCTGAGCGCGCTCAGCAACGCCCTGGATCAAGCCAAGAACTCGTGGGTGGCGCGCAAGGTGGTGAGGCAGCGGCGAGTACACCCGGTTGAGGTCCAGTAGGGATGCAATCCATGCGCTGTACGCAAAGCCAGGCTGCAGGTGTGTTGAGAAAAGGTTGTTGCAACATATGGAACGTTCAGAAATGGTAGCGTTAGTCCATGGTCATTGCGTGCTGGCTGATGAGCAGGGTTGCGGTGTTTGCTGCGAGGATACAGTACAAGCAAGCACATCCAATAACAGGATTCCCAGTAGCCCAGACTCCATACACAGGACTCCATAGTACATCCAGTAGCAGCCTGGGAAAACAGGGCAACTTGGAGATCAGACCAGCACCCGGGCTATGCCACCCACCAGCTCGCGCGTCAGCTGCTGCACGCTCTTCAGCACCTCACACAGCATGTGCAGGCTCAGGCAGCGGTGTGCTGCGTCCGTGCACGCTGCGCACTCCAGCGCGCTCCTGAAGGGTGCATGCACCACCAGCTCTGCATCCTCCCATGTCAGCAGTCCTGGCCTGCGTGCCGCCTCGCTGTGTGGCTCCAATTCCTGGCCCAGCTCCCCCGCACACAGCTGCACGCCGTATGCCACCGCCAGGACCCCCGTGGCCTGCTCCGCCAGCTGCGCAGCGCGGCACCACACAGGAAGCTGGAGTAAAGCAAGCTGGGAGCAAGGTGGCATGGTGTCTGGATCGCATCAAGGAGTGCAGTCACAAGGCCATTCCAGGCAGCCACAGGAAGCAGATGCGCCACAGTCTAGCAACCCCGATGAGTCGACAGTGCATCCCTTGCATTCGAGGCAGCAGGGCATTGTCAATGCATAGTCGCACACCACCGGATACCAGTAGTACAGCTCACCTGCACATCATGCATGTAGCTTACCTTGCCCATGTCCACCATCTTGCTGTTCATGAATTCCAACTTGAGCGTCTCCACCGTCCCTGACTCAGCCAGCGCCTGGAAGCCTCGCTCAGTGGGAGCTGCAGGAGCTGTCCACACACGATGCTCAAATTTAAGTGCCACCAGCCGCTCCAGTGGCTGCAGCACCTGCTGACCCACTGTAGCTGCCAACTTGGACAAGGCCTCGTACATCAGCCGCTTCTCATAGTGTGTCGCGGCAGCACCTGTGGCGCCTCCCGCACTGCGACACCAGCAAGATGGACAAGCGCAGGAATGCTAAAGTAAAGGACATCAGCCACCAAGTGTGCGTGCGCATAGTGGCCTCTACAGGGAGTGTTGTCACTGACAGCTACACGGCCCAAGGTCTATGTAGCTAATATGGGATGGGTGCACAGCTACATATAACAGGGGCAGCAGGGACAGCAGGGTACCCGCACCTGAAACGTGCGGCATTGGCGATGACTGCCGCCACAGCCGCCAGTGCTGTCGCTCGCAGGTCGATGGGTTTCCTTTCAACTGATGCACGCAGGTCATCCGGCATGTCCAGAATCAGCTCTGAGCTGAGCAGCTGCAGCAGTGGTGCTGGCTCCCTTGAGGGCTTGGCCAAGAAGAGCAAGCTGGAGGACTTCAGCTCGAGGGACTTGCTCTGCATGAGTTACGCAAGCCATGCCGCAGGCGAGCGCAGCACAAGCGAGGGGATGGAGTATGCCCAAAGCGCCCGGGTCCCGGTGCGTCATGAAACACACTGTGCACGGGCAGCCGCACCCCCATACCCCCAGCAGGTACCCAGTTGCAACCCAAGGCCTGCAGAAGCCAGTCCTGTGGCACCAAGACTCACGATCATATGTAGCAGCAGGGTGTGCATCAGCAGCCGCAGGGCCCTGCGCTCGGCATCAATGCGCTCCAGCCGCCCTGCCTTCATGGCGTGCATCTCGGCTGGGGAGTACTTGGCCGCCTTGAACCGCACACACCCGCACTCCAGCACCTGCAGCTAGTTCATACGTGGTTGCAACACCTCGTGCAGATGCATCCCAATGGCACATGAGCTTGCTGCAAATGCTGGAATGCATGTGTCGTGCCTATCCTGCAACATGCCGCCAGTTCAGCCCACGGGCAGCTGGCTAGACAGGGGCATGCCGATGGGGCAGTATGACAGTACGAAGAAAGTGCATACGGCCACATCATGTAATCTGCAGCTGGCTACCAAGTCCGGTACGCCCTCATACGCACCCCTAATAAGTCCTGAGGTTGGTCATGGACGAGCGTCCCCAGCTCCGAAACCGCCCTGGCGGTGAACTGCAGGCAGGTGAGCACGCCGCTGACGATGATGGTCCAGGACTCCTGCCCCATCTGACGCTGGATCACAACGTCCAGCAGCCGCTGACCGCCAGCCAGCACGACAGCCTTCGCCTCAGAGTCACACCTGGCAAGCCAAGTACAGGCATATGATCCGGTTACGTCTCAACTGCCTCAAGCACAGCTATGTCTCAACTTTCTCAAGCACAGCTGCCCCATTGTGGTGTAAAATCACTGCCACCCCTGAGCATCAGCACAGCAAGGCACCAGGGGTCACGCACAGCTAGAATACAAGCACATAACAGTTGATGGAAGCTCACTTATAGAAGTCCAGGAAGGGCACGTCTCGGTTGAAGATCAAGCTGAGCACGCGGTGCATGATGACCATGCTGCTGTGGTCCGTGTCTTCAAATGGCAGGTGCCTGGCTAGCAGGACCACCAGGTTCACGACATGACCCAGCGCTTGGATCGAGTTCAGCAGCGTGCAGCGCGCCCAGTGATCCTGCTCCGTGCCATGCACTGCATGACAAGCAAGATACAAACCAAACCAATCACAGATCACGTCATTCTGCAGCAAGCTGTCACCGAGTGCAATACAGCATGTGCTGTCAATTGGCAATCAGATAGTCAAAGAGCAAAACGCACATTCATCAAAATGCAGAGAGCCCAGCAGCAAAACGCACGTTCATCAAAGCTGGATGGGACGACCACGGCACAGTCGATCTGCTCCTCAACCAGCTCCGCCAGCTGCTGCCACTTGCTGCGCAGCGTGTGATGTAGCCTGTGGTTCTGCTCCTCACGCTCGCTGCTCAGTGTGGATGCATCCTCCATGAAGTCATAGTACTTTTCCAGAGCCTGCAGGTGGCATGCCAGCAGCAGCAGCAGTAGCAGTAGCGGCAGCAGCAGTCTTCCTTGCATAATGGCAGGCTCGGGGTTCGTGGTCTGCAGAGATCTGGCACCACGTTGACCCTGTTTGCTGGCCCTATTCGCTGACACTACCTAATCGCGCACCTCGAGTGCAGTCAGCAGCAGTTCCTTGGCCTGCCCCCCCACAGTATCAGGCCTGCACAACTCAGCCATGACATTGCGCACAGCCTCAGCAGTGCGTAGGTCCTCGGGGTCTGCTTTCAGCCGCACGAATTCCGGCTGCGCCTCCACTGCCTGCACTGCAGCTGCGCCTGCGCCCTGCGCCGGCTCCACCACATCAGCCCCCTGCTCCCTCCCAGATGCACCAGCCTGGGCCCCTGATGCATCATCCAGGGAGGCTCTGCCGCTGCCAGCTGCACGGGCCTTCAGCACTGGGCTGTCCGACTTTGGAAGAGGGGGCATGCCGTCCATGTCCACATCCTCCAGGGCGTCATCTCCAGCTCCATCCACATCTGCTGCCTGTGCAAGGTGCTCATGCAGATCATGGTCAACCTGCATTGCGCCAGTATGCTCCTCCCGATCCTCAGACAGCCGAGGACGCTGCGCCGTTCTACCAGGCAACCCTGGGCCTTGCAGCGCCTCTGCCATCGCAGCAGCACCGCTGCCGCTCAGATCTGCCCCGTCAGCACCTGCTTCAAGTGGGCGCTTGCCCAAGGGCACGCCTGATGGTCTGCCAGCGGGTGGTGGGTTTGGCGCAGCGCGGCCAGAGGGCCGTGGGCCATCCAGCGAGGCCCGCCACCCGGCAGCCAGGGAATGCCTGCGGTCGTCCATAACATGATCGACAGGGGGCAGGCCGAGCGCTGCAGCCCGTGCATCCAGCCCTGATAGCACGGCGGGTGCACGGCCGTGTGGCCTAGGAGCTGGTGGCATTGCGAGTGCATGAGCTGCAGCATCTGGAGCAGGGTGTAACGGGGGCAGCAGCGGCCCCAGTTGTGGCGCAGCTCCAGTTGCACCTGCACCTCCAGCTGCACAGGGCCCAGCAGCCCCGCCTGCTCCACTGCCTGCTCGGCCACCAGATGGGCCTCCAGTACCTGCTGCAGCTGCGCCATGCACACCTCCAGCTGCTGCTGCTGCTGCTGCTGCATTGGGAAGGAGCTCGCCAGCACCAGCACCAGCACCAGCACCAACCTGTGTGGGCTGGCCAGCTGCTGACCAGCCCTTGAGCTGGATACCCATACCCGCATCGTGCGCAGATGCTGCAACATCCCCCTGGTCTGCCTGCTGTGGGCCGGTGATGCTGCCGGCCCCAGCCCCTGTGGCAGCAGCACCTGCTGCCTGGCGCGCAGGAGCCATCACACCAGCGGGTGGATGGCCACCCTGTGCCAGCGGCTGGGGTGCAGCACGCTGCACTGAAGGGTTGAGGAGCTGGAGCATGTCATCCACATCCGCACAGTGCCAAACTGGGCAGGCTGGCGCAGCTGGGGCAAAGAAGTGGGTGTTCCCGCCGCTGCCCTGCAGCCCTGGTGCCCCAGGTGGTCGTCCTGCCATGGCCCTGCTCCCATATGGCTGGCCCCTGGTGGCTGCAGCCTGCTGCGGGCCGGCCAGTGCAGCTGCCTGCGCGTTCCCTGCGGCACCGGCCCTTGCCTTGCCTTCAGCGATGGTTCGCTCAAATGCGCTGGCCATGGCCCCCCCAAGGTTTATGCCCATGGCACCGGCGCCGCCGCCACCTGCTCCTGTGGCCCCTGCTGCCCGCTGGCCCCCAGGCGCATGCCTAAGGGCATGCTGTGCCTGTGCGGCTGCGCCATCTAAACGCGGACCAGGCGCGTCACCAGCTGCGTGCGGTTGCAGTCCTGAGGACCCCGCCGCAGCAGACACGCACAGGCCGCCTCCACCCATGCTGCCAAATGGCTCGGTGCTGGTGCGGCCGCTGGCCTCGCTCGCTACCAGCTTGTCCAGCATATCCAGCCCACCATCACTGGCCAAATCCAGGAAGCCAGCTGTTTGGTTCTGCAGGAGCGACGGCACACCACGGGGATGCAACCTGAGAGTGTGCAGAGGTAACTGGTGGCCATGGAGGCAGTAGTGAGCAACACAGCGACGAGCGAGGTCTTGGTTGCTGCAGCTGGCTCGTCCCAGCCCAACTATGCACTTACCAGGAGTGCCTGTGCTTGAGGTGGAGGGGGCAGGGCAGCCTCCACCTTCATCATCTGGGCCTCCAGCAGGTTGACCCTCCTTTTCCCTCTGCGATCAACCGGGCAGCAGGGGCAGGCGGGCGGCTAGTGCCGTGCAGAGAAAGACCAAAGAAGCCCAGGCACGTGATGCCTGTAGGACACATCACATACATGCCACGCACAGGAAGTCAGCACAGTGGCCGGCTTGGCACGCCCACCCGGTGCTGTGACCAGCCACCACCTACAGCAGGAGTGTGCCACCAGCCGTGGCCCTGCCCTGGTCCCTTTGAGCCAGCGGGTTGGGCAGTACGATGGGCCCGTCCAGCTGCTGGGCAAGGCTGGGGTCGAACTGAGCGATCTGAAGGTCCTCTGCCGTGAACTTGCGCTCCTTGAGCAGGTAGGGCAGGATGATGTAGATCGCCACCTACGCACATGGCAGTACAAGACCCGCTGTACAGGGAAACCAAGAAGCTAGAGGGCAAGGTTTATATTTCGGCATCGCAGCAGAGGCGTCGTGCTGGCTCCGAGTCGTGATGTTGGAACCGCAAACCTGTAGCAGCAATGCTGCCCCTCACTGCCTCACGCAGCAGTCAGCCTACCGATGGATAGCCCAGCTTGCGCGCCTCAGACTTGAGCTCTGCAGTGGGGAGGAGGCCATTGCTTCGTCTGTGGCAGTTGACAGCGCTGCAGTTGCAGATGCCGCGGCACACTGGGCAGCTCCACTGCGGGTTTCCGTTCGCCTCCCGGATGTTTTCGGCATGCCGCGTCCACAGGCAGTTTGGGCACCAGTACAACCCGCAAGCCGCACAGTGCGCTTTGGGCTGGTCCGTTTTCTGCCTGTGTCGTCAATGCAGCAGCATAGCAAGACGTGCTGAGCGGTGACCAGTGATGATGGCATGCACTCAGCAAGCTCGTCAAGGTAGGGGCACGGTTTGCAGTGGAGTTGTGGGGAACACGCAGCCCCAGCGGAGGTGCACCAGATTGTTGGAAAGTGTACATGCCAGAATGTAGCCAAGCAATGTACCACTCATGGATGTAACCAGCCTAGTGCCCACCTGCACCAGTGGCATGTAGTACAGGAGGTGCAGGTGCTGGGGTGTTGCAGATCTCTTGAGCATGTGAAGCCACGTGCGCCTGTTTCTGCTGGCTCTGTGTTTGAGAGATACATGCAGGCGCGCTTGAGGTGCTCGAAGCTGTAGTACTCCTGTGCCTGCTGCTGCTCATGGAGGAGCGCCAGCTTGGGTCCGACCTGGAACGCGTCTCCATGCTCCAGCCGGTACGCATACTCTGCAAGCTTGCGCTGCCCGTAGGCCACTGCAAGGCAATGCAGCAAGGGTGTGATGTACATGCCATGCAGCATGCGCAGCATGGGCAGTGTGCAGTAAAGCAACGGCTCCATGAATGAATAGCAGGTGATAGAGTGCATGTCTTGCACTTACAGCCATCCCTCCGAGCATCCAGCCACCATTGGCGCCGAGATGTGGACATTGTTATTGCTTGAGCTTGCCACAAACGCCACGGCCCGCCAACGTGTCAGATCAGTAACCATTCAGCGGTGCTGCCGCCGCCCCTGTAGCCTGAGTTTGCATCCTTGAGGTCTACATGGTAAAGCAGGTTTGGACAGGTGGGGCTCCCGGCCCTATTTCCATGTACGCTGTGTATAGCCTGCACTTTGGCATAATCACTGCAGCGCGTTCAGTTTGTCCCCGCCAAGAAAACTTTGGACGTCACTCTCTCGCCGAAGGAAAAGTCCGTGCCCATTGTTGCCGTTGTGCAGGTCGTCCTCACAGCGCTGAATGAAAGCTCGCATCAGCTAGTGATTGTGGGCTGCCATGTCAGAAAGGTGGGCTTCTTCGCTTCGGCGACACTTGGGCTGCGACAGAGGCTGCAACTGTGCATTCTGATTTTGTTTTATGCTGCATATAACATACCGGCATGGAATGCAGGCCAAAGCGAGGCAGAGGCCGTGGGGGTGGGACAGCAGCAGCAGCAGTCGGAACTACAGGGTCGGAGGTGAGATACGACTGCTTTAAAACACAGCTTGCTCTGCATTGGAAATCTCGTCGGGGGAGACGTGCCGATTTTCCATGCTCGGTGCCCCTACAACCCAAAACCGTTTGGACCCGTGCTCTTCTACGATATGTGGGGCAATTGGGGTCCGTTCATGGTCCTGCATCCCCAGGCCATGTTAAAGGCCCAGTAGCACTGCCTGGTGTAAAAGTTGTTGCTGCAACGTGGCTGCGCTACCAGCACGCCATGCCGGCGAATGCCGAGTCGCCGATGTGCAGGCACGGCATGGCTGGGAGGTTGCATGCGGCATGCACTAATCATGCATCATGTGCCAAGCCGCATATGTGCACGCTGCACGGTGCGCGTTGCAGGAACCGGATGGCAAGACTTCCTTGGGCCCAGGCGTGCAGCCTGTGGGCGGGGGCATCTTCAAGAGCGCTGCAGTGGCCGTGCTGCGCCAGGAGCGCAAGCTCATGTCCACAGGGGAAATCACGCGGTGAGTCAGGCAGCACGTGCTTGCATGCTTTACATGGCTGCCGGCACGAAGCGGCACTGCTACGTGCTGGCGGGCTGCAGTACCACGTCAGGGTGTGGTGCTGCTTGGTGCAAGCTTCCAGTCCTGACACGTAATCCTTGGCCGTCCATCAACTCTGCCCTGCGCCAGGGTGGCATTGGAGCGGGGGCTCATCAAATGCCAGGGCAAGACACCAGAGGCCACCATGGCCTCAGCACTGTACACGGATGTCAAGCGCAAACACGAAAAGAGTGTCTTCACCAGGTAACCCTCCCGCCTTCAGCTGCTTCAACACTCCTGAGCCATGACATGACACATGAGGCATGCAACTACAGCTCGTTCCCTCCCCCCTCACGTGCCTGTTCCTCAATCTCAACATTCTGCTGCCGCTGCTGCGACGGCGGCGTCCACAGCAACGTCACAGACCATGACGGTTTAACTTGCAGGGCGCGCAGCAGGCAGGCGGCTGAGTTGGGCTGTGCGAATGAACCTCACAGGTATTGATACATTGTGCGTGCTCTGCCGCGCAGGCCGCAGGAGGGTTTGTTTGGGCTGCGTGAGTGGATCGATGAGGGCTTCTACCCTGAGGGCTGGGCCGGGTCCTCAGACGGCTTGGGTGTGGCCCCCTTCAAGAAGCGTGGCGGCGCGAGCGGGCGCGGGGTGCGTGGCGCTGTGTGGTGCTGGCTGGGTGCTGGCTGGGTGCTATGCGTCTGGTTTGGGGGCTGCCTGTACGTCTGGTGTCTGCTGCCTGCAGCCTGCTGCTGTGGGGCCAGTGACGCAGGGTGTGTGCTCCGCTGCCTAAGCGGAAGCAATGAGCAAGCCGCTGACGTGCAGTCCTGGTGCTGCGCCTGCTTGCGCTGTGGCACCACGTAGGCACGCACGACGCCTGGGCGCGCCAGCAAGGGGCGTGCGGCTGCATCATGGAAGAAAGGGTCAGAGGATGGGGACGAGGAGATGGAGGATGTGGAGGGGTCTGAGGATGACGAGGATGAGGATGGAGATGAGGAGTTTGAAGATGCGGAGGAAGGGGAGGGGGAGGGGGCAGATGCAGGACCAGAGGTTGGTGCTGCAGCAGCAGCGACGGCTGTCGTGGCGCCGGCAGTGGTGGAAGCAGTGCCTGTCGTGGCAGTAGCCCCTCCGGACACCAGCGCGCAGCCGGCAGCCAAGCCAGCGGCCGTGGCACCGGTGCGTGCCTGCTGTATTGGTGTGCCAGGTGTGCTTTATGCCGCAACACGTGCACATTGCGGCACCTGCATGTTCCCATGACCTGCGCCGCCACTGTGCCACGCACACCCCTGCACCACACACACCAACGGACCACACACACCACTGCACCACCCAGCATGCCGTCTCCATTAACACCCCTGCCCTCATACCCGTCCCCACCACCCTTGCAGCTGCTGCGCACCACATCGCGCCTGGCGGTGAGCACGACGGGCGATGGGTCCATGGCGCCGCCACCCCGGCCGCTGCGCACCTCCCTCTCAGGCATCAAGGACCTAGGTGGCCTGGATTCAAGGGACGACCTCGACTCACCCCTGCACGTGCTGGGGGATGCTGTGCTGGGTTCGGAGGGGCGGCGCAAGCCCAAGCGGGACCGCTCGTTTGTGCAGGTGCCCAGTGGGACTGTCAATGTGAGTGGTGCGGGCGGCGGTGCGGGCGTCAGCCACCTCGACGCCTCCGGCGCCATCACACCCCGGTCACCCTATGAGGACAGCCTGGCGGCACTACATGAGATCGCGACGTCACCCAACCCGTACGCGCCCAACGGCATCATTGATGTCACGGATCGCAGGCGGCGGCCGCGCCTGCTGCTGGATGTCAGCGACAAGCCCGATGGCCCCGAGGTACGTGCCTCCTGCTCTGGAGTCGGCACAGAAGTTGCACCTGGGTGTATATATCAATGTTTGCTGCGTCACCCCCTGCTCTGGCTTGGTCTCCTTAATGCTTGCTGGGGCTGCCCTCTGCAGTGCTATGCCAGCCGGCCAGCCGGCAGTGCTGCCTGGCCCGCACATCCTGAGAACTGCCTGACCGCACACCCTGAGAAGTGCCTGAACCGCCTGACCCTTTGGCACTGCCGTCTGTCCCGCCAGCTGCAGGGCTCTCCAAGCAAGGCCATGCGCATGAGCAACCCCGGCATGGGAGGCCTGGACCCCAAGCAGCCGCCGGCCCTCATCCTCAACGTGCCCATCCTCGCATCGCCAGCCATGCTCCCCGGCTTTGACGTGCTGTCCCTGCCCAGCGCGCGTGGTGGCGGCAGCGGCCTCTTCTCCCCAACCACCCTGGCAGCTATCCCAGGGCTGCGTGGGACTCACCTGCAGCATGATGGCATCCAACGGCTGGAGCCCCTTGTTCCCGGGTTTGGGATGCCGATGGGACCCCCCCAAGGTGGGCTGCTGCCCATGCCTAAGCCTCTAGACCCAGCGGGCTCTAGCCAGCAGGTGGTGGCGGCGGAGGCGCTGAGGGTACAGGCCGTGGCTGAGCGGCTGGAGGGCAAGTTAGGAGCGGGGCATCCACAAGTCTGCCGCGCGTGGCTCACTGTTGCCCGCATGTGCATGCACGCGGGGCTGGCAAGCGGGCTTGACATGACGAGCCCTGCAGCCCATGCTTTGCGGCGTGCCCGTGACTCATGCAACCAGCTCGCGCGCGTGGCAGGGGCCACTGTGCACGCGTCTGCTGCGGCTGAGTTTGATTACCTGCTGGATGTCTGCTTGAAGGCGTAGGAGCCAGTGCTGCATGGAAAGAGTTGCACCTCGGCTCCCCAGGCAGAGGCGCAGGGCAGCTGTGTCAGGATGGATAATGCATGGTGGATTATGCATGATGGATTATGCATGGATGGCCATGGGTGCAAAGGGCATGCAGCAACAACCTGTTGCCGCCGTGTGGCTGCCGCCCACCCGTGGGTCATGTTGTACAGCTATCGGAACAATGGGAGAGTGTTCGCATGGTGAGGGCAGGGGGCCAACGGGGGAGGCTGTGAGCTAGGCAAGGGCTCATGGGCAGGAGCCAGGATCACCAGGACACAGCAGCATCAGTGCAGCACAGGGAGGGGCCATGGGGCATCGGATGCAGGCAACGGGCAGCGCAGGAGGGCTATAAACTATGAAAAATGGGAAAGCAGAAGACGAGTAGGAAGCTGGAAGTAGGTTGCAGGGCTGGGACCGTGAAGGAGCACGCCTCAGAGACTGTCTGCGCATGGCCATTCGTTGTTTTCTTCTCGGGATTTGGGATTCTTTCCTGCTGGCAAAGGCAAGCTGTGCAAACAAACGCGCAACACTGAACCTGTGAATACGGCACATAATGTGAGTGCACAGCTATGTAAGCGCCACAGGCCACGATGCTCCCTTGGGCCGCATGCACGTCTGCCCTCAGCCGTCTGCTGGCAAAGCTTGCCATCATGTTGTACGTGTACAACTGCATGGCACAGCGGCACATTGCATCCACCATACCGCGCACACATCAAGTCGAAGGGCCTGCATGACCCAGCAGCTCAGGGCAACGCTCTTGCGCTTTGCAAACCGTTGCCCTCGCCTACTCATGCACCTGGGCAACCCCAAGGAGGTCTGACCGGCAACCTGCTACAACATCCATCACACTACAACACAGCTGCTGTGCAGCTCCGCTGTTTTGTGTGCGGTTGCTGGCCTGCCGTGTTAGCTGCTGGTGGTTGCAGGTGCTCCCTGAACACCCGTGGCATTGACGCTTGCCATGCTCTGCTGCGTGCCAGTGCTATACAATGAATCTGAGCCAAAGGCATGCAGGTTTCACCTATTCACAGCCTCTGTCGTGACAAGACACAGGGCTGGCCAATGCATGCTGACTCGATTGCTCAGTCTTGGCTGTCACCCACGAGCTCAGCCAGCATTCTATCACGCTGTTCCGGCCAAGTAGAACTGAAAGCAACATGCCATTGAACAGATGTTACAAATGTGTGTGGTACAAGGGTACAAAGGTGGTTCTCTGACCACAACAAGATATCACGAGACCACAAACCCAACTGCCAACCACCAGATTTTTCAGTCCGTTTGGGTTCCTCCTTCCTGTGACTGGGTCCCCAAAAAGAATTTGTAGCTTCTTGCATTCTCTCACTCTTCTCACCAAACCTCTCTCTCACGTGTTGTGGACAAGCTCGTGCAGCATACCGTGCTGCTGCTGGGTGGCCGGTTCGGACAACTCTGACCGCCCCCTTATTATCCTAACCGTTGCCAGAACCACTGCAAAACCTGAAAACCCATCAGGGGCAGATCTCCCCCACCGTGCCTTTGTCATGACCAACAGTTGCAACTTGCGCAGGGCGGTGAGGGCACCCCAAACAACAGCACACAGGGCCCCCCCACACCTCCCTAGAGTCAAAGAAGCCAACAACGCCGTGGGCACAACCCAACAGCCCATCAGGAAGGGTGCGCGGCACGCTGCCACACGATCTCATACAATCACCCTGTGTGTGAACCATCTGTGTGTAAACATCCGTCGGGGCTCAGCCCCTTGCAACAGGAAAGCCATCAGGAGTCACAGCTGCCTTCCGGCACAGCCAGCAGCCGCCGGCAAGGACAGAATGAATTGTGTTTTTTTGTTTTTGTAATCGGCCAGTGCTCTAGACAGCCAGTGCAGGTGCGCAAGCAGCTTGCAGGGCCATCTGACCCCGGTCGCCCATCATGCGGCAGCTCTAGCTATCATCGCCACCACCCACATCCCCTGCATCACCCGCTCCCTCATCAGCTGCATTGTCCCCAGCAACCTCATGGGTGGGCACATCCTCTGCCTGAGCCACCTCCTCCTGCCATTCCTCCTCAGCAGCTGCCTCGTCCTGATCCTGGTTCTGCTCATGGTGGCCATGGTGGTGGCTGTCGTGCTGTGCAGCACCATCACCCGCCTCAGCAGCATCTGCGCCGTCCGCCTGCTGGTCGTGGCCGTGCAGCGGCTGGTGGTGCGCGTCCCCGTGCTGGTGCGCCTGCTCCACCACCGCACTGCTGTCCGCGTCATGCGGCAGCGCATGCGCAGCCCCATGGCCGCCCGGCAGGCTGGCAGCCATGGCAGCCACAGCCGGAGCAAGTGCATCCCACAGGGAGCCCCCTGCATCAGCCCCCTCGTCCATGCTGGCCCCCGTTGTGCCCTCCTCCACCTCCTCAGGCTCACGCCTGGGGGTGTGAGAAGTCACAAAGAAGCGCAGCTGCCCCATCGCTGGGTTCGCCTCCAGCACCGACAGCGTCAGGTAGTCCCCAGGAGCCACATCAGGGTCCACCTTGACCACCTGCTCCAGCCCCAGCTCATCTAACAGCACTGAAGCCAGCCCGATGTCTTGCCTTAGCCAACCCAGCACAGTGGCTGGGTACTCCTGGCCGCCAGGGGCCGAACCAGGTGCGCCCGCCTTGCGCTGCCGGAAGTACTCAGCCACCCAGTACTGCTCCTCGCCTCGCTCTGCAGCCCCCAAGTCGCGTTGCCGTTCCGCCACCGCCTGCGAGCCCAGGGCGTCAATGTCTGCGGCGCTGAAGGGCAGGGGCGCGCCCAGCGCGTGTGCCTTGAGGTTGGCATGCGCCACGATGTCTGGGAAGCGGCGGATAGGGGACGTGACTTGCACGTACGCGGCAAGCCCCAGGGAGGCGTGCCTGGCCGGCGAAGACGCGACAGAGGAGCGCGTCATGCAACGCCGCAGCGCGTAGCCGCGGCAGGGGCCCTCCGGCAGGGCCTCCAGCTCGTGCACAGGCGGCAGCTGCGGCTGCGGCTGCGCGCGGAACGGCAGCGGCAGGCTCTCCCGCATGCCGATCAGCCCTGCTGCCTCCCCCGCCACGATCATCATCTCGGCGACTGCTCCCCGGGAGGTGGACTCCCATTGGCTGATGCGTTCAATCGTGACCTTGGGCCGGCCTGAGTCCAGCTCGGAGATGTCCACTGCCACCTTGGCCTCAGGCAGCGGGATCTCAATGGCACCACATGCATCGCGGTACGCACGCCGTGCTGCCGCCACTGCACGCAGTACAGCCATGTCAGCCACCGCGCCAGCCTCGGCGTTCTGGCTGCTCCCAGCCATCAGCGCATCGGCCTCGGCGTACGTCAGCTTGTGCGTCACCTGCACGCGCGTGGGCACGACTGCCACGTCCCCCAGGCTGCCATCCGGCTTGATCTCCGCCCGAATGCTGAGGGCGTCACAGGGGACGCCTGATGAGCCCAGGCTGAAGGGCCCCTCCGCCAGCGCGCGCGGGAACATGGGCGCAGAGCCCCAGGGAAAATAGAGCGTCCGGCCGCGCGCACGCGCCTCCGAAACCAGGCCCTCAGACCGCCCCGGTGCCAGCCAGCGCGTGGGATCTGCCACATGGATCCACACGCGTGCATACCCCAGGGGCACGGCCTCTGTCAGGGCCCCGCCACTCAGCAGCTCCACACTCAGGCCGTCATCCACCTCGGTCGTGGATGCGTCATCGATCGTGTACGCGCGCAGGTGTGTGAGGTCCACCCGCAGGGGCGCGCACGCATCAGCGGGCGGTGACGCCAACAGTGCTGCAGCCTCCGCCTCCACGGATGGGGGCACCTCCAGCAGCACACCACGGCGCAGAGCGGCCAATGGCTCATGCTGCCTCAGCGCACGGATATCCACCAGCAGTCCTGCGGCTGCATCCGCCAGGGGCGAGGAGACATCCCCGTGCGGGCCTGCACCCCCACTGCCCTGCTGCACGCCCCCCCGGACATTAACGCCCGCGAGAGCCAGAGACTCCTGAGCCAG
This sequence comes from Chlamydomonas applanata, assembly GCA_001662365.1. NCBI lineage: Eukaryota > Viridiplantae > Chlorophyta > Chlorophyceae > Chlamydomonadales > Chlamydomonadaceae > Chlamydomonas > Chlamydomonas applanata. The sequence continues at coordinate 37,185 of BDCZ01000375.1, read as the reverse complement.
TGCCAGTGTAGGGCTGTCTGTCTGGTGGGCGCCCGAGAGCGCCAGCTTGCGCAGCGCAGCGATGCGGCGCGCAAACGGCCCCTCAGCCCACTCCCGAGGGTCCGGCTGCTGTGAGCGCTTGCGTGCAGCCAGCGCAGTCTTGACAGCTGTGCTCCACGCGTCGCGGTCGCGGGCAGCAGCGGCCTCAGCAGCCAGCGTCTTGATCGCAGCTTCCACAGCGTCAGGAGCACGAGGCGTGTAGCTCGGCAGCTCACCAGCAACAGACTTGCCGCCAACCTGCGCGTGGGCGGGGCACAACCAAAGCAGGTCAGGCACCATCCATGACCTTTGAGCTTTGAGGTTGACAGGGGCAGCCTAAGCGATGGCCAGCTGCACAGCTGCAGGCCGGCTTGTGCAGCTGCACACACGGCTAGACAACAGACCATGTGCAGATGCTGGAAGAGAACCGCGGAGCACCGTAACAGAGCAGTGCGCACCTGTTTGAAGTACAGCTTGTCAGCGGCCAGCATGCGGTACATGCGATACAAGTTGCTTGGGGAGTCATCCTCCAGCACCAACCCAGTCAGCTCGGTCAGTGAGAGAGCAGGCACGCTGTCGGCGACTGCCATCTCCCATGCGTCTGCCAGCACACTGTTGCTGCTGCTGCTGCTGCTCGCCAGGGAGCTGGCACCCCCGGCGCTGCTGCTGGTCACACTCCCAGCATCAGAGGATGCATCAGATGATGCAGCACTTGAAATGCTGGCAAGCTGAGCAGCAGTAGTCTCAGACTCGGCAGCGGCCCCCTCGGTGGCAAACACACTGGCCTGGATGTCCGTGAACGGGCCGGGGAAGTGCAGCAGGACTTGCTTGGGGGTGATGCTGGCTTTGCGCCCAGTCTGCGCATGTACAGGGGAGCAGGAGTCGCTGTGTGAACGCAGTATGGTGGCAGCACCTTCACGACGTGGCTAGACACAAGGCAGTGGGTCTAGCTGGTATGCGCGGGGGAGGGGGGCCCTATGCGCACATGGCATGGATAATTGGCCCGGCCATATGCCTGTGCGCCGAGTGACACCAGCATGTTCCCTGCAGCACCCGACGCAAGTCGGCATGGCGTGCTGCTTGAGACATGAACAAGTAGTTGGGTGCTGCAATCAATGAACAACACATTGGACTGCATCTCACCTGGGGGTCCGATACCCAGATGTTCTTCTTGCCATCTGGCTGCCCCACTAGGCCCAATGCTGTGCGTGTCTTGTCCTTCTCGTACTCCACAAGGTCCCCTGGGCGAAAGGTCTGCACAGCTGCCTGAGTGGCAGTTGCCCTGGTGCGACTGCGTAGCGATGGACAGCAAGCGGGCCAGCTGATTGAGGCATGCGCGCGCAACGTGCATGTGTGTTGTAGATGTGCCCATGGTATGCCCATGCCGCCCCTCCATTTGTGGTTCTGGGGACAGGCGCCAAAAGTGATGGACGTCAACTGGCACAGCTACGGTCAAACCACCTGCGTCACTCGCGCAATCGCCCATAAATCACCTGTTGTTAAGCTTGTAGTAGTGGGGCGGCTTTCCATGGCCGTGATGGCCATGTGGACCAACAGGCTTCTGCGCCCAGTGCGCTCGCTGATGGCGGTGAGCATAGTGGTTGGCAACCAAAGGTGCGGTCGCAGGTTTGTTTAGGTTCCTGAAGACCCTGCACTCGAAAGAACTCCTCCCAGGCGGAGCGGCAGTGATGATGGATGCGTGCAGGTCCATTGATGCTCTAGGAATCGGTCTGTTAGATTGATGGACTAAACAGCCAGGGAGCCATCTTTGGTCGAGACTGTTTCTGACGCACTGCGAAAGTTTTTTACTGTTCCTCTTGTGTACAGATCGTTTGCTGCAAGGCTTTGGATTTGCTGTCTGGGAGCCGGCGCATAGGCATTCCGTGTGCCGGAGTTTTGTATGAGACAATGTCTGGTCTTCAGCGCAAGGCAACATGGCATGGGCCGAGCCAGCTTGACTTGCGGCATTACAGGAACGCTCTCGTCCTAGCTCGCAATCCTGATACCGTCAATCCCGCTTTCTGGGGACGACAGCTGA
>BDCZ01000375.1:0-34353 GCA_001662365.1 Chlamydomonas applanata | reverse complement strand
CCCCCCCCCCCGTCTTCTCACCACGCGCCATCCCATTCCCTTGCATTCAGAGCCCTAGCTACACGCAGGGTGCTGCAGCTACGCCAGCAGCGGCTCCAGTACGTGCAGCACCTCTGCCACGAGTGCCTTGACCGTGGGGTCTGGTGAGCTGGTGAGATGGCGTACAGCCGCCCCCAGCCGCAACAGCTCGCTGCTCATCGCTGCGCTGCCAGGCACCCCTAGAGACTGGCTCAAAGCTTCCAGCAGGTACTGCTGCATCTGTGGCGGCGCGGCCCCATTCTCCAGGTGCTCACCCTGCAGCACTGTGACCAGCACCCCCAGGGACTCTGGTGCCAGCAGCCACGGTGCGCATTGCTGCGTGTAAGCAGCGACCATCGACATGAGGCACAGAGCGGCTGCGCAGCTGACTGGTGGGTCGGGCTGCCCGCACAGCTCCAGGAACAGGCCTGCCTTGTCCAGCAGCACACTCATCAGCGCGCCCTCGCTGCGCCCAGCCTCAACCTCCTTGGCATCACGCTGGATGATAGTGTGGCACAGCTCCAGCCTGCACCAAGGGCCCCAGCAGCAGCAGGTACAGTAGTGTTGCAGCCTCCCAGCGTACGCCTCAAGTGCTCATGCTCATACCCCCAATGCTGCCTGCCACTGGTGCCAGCGCCTGAGCTGACGTATGCTCCCTGCCCTCCTTTGCCTCCCGCCTGCTCCCCCTTCCCATTCCTGTCCTTCCCCCCTGCTTTATCCCCCCCTCTTGACCAAAGCAGGAGACATATCCAACCCCATCCAACCCTCTGGACCTGGGGAAGCCAGCTCCGTCTCACACATATCATCATTACTACACATCTTATGCCAGACAAGGGCACCCACGCTGGCTCCAGGAACGGCTCCACGTTGTTCTGTGCCGCGTACTCGAGCACGGCTGCCACCTTTTCAGCCACCTGCATCCCCACTAGGGCCGCCACCGGCATCGAGCCGGCCGCGATGATCTGGCGGCACAGCCGGATGTTGTGCACGTTGTTGTTGGAGTGCTCCAGTGACAGGAACTCGAAGAACTGGGATGCCAGACCCATCGCTTCCACTGACTGCACGTACGTGGGCTTGACCTCCAGCAAGCCCCCGAGCAGCTGCACGCATGTGCGCAGACGTGGCACGGTGGCGCTCAGAGGTTCAAGGCCCAACGTTTACACGTCAGGCGCCATGGGTTACAGGCACATAGTCCCTAACCAAGCTGCACGGAATGCATACCACACAACTAAACCTGAGACGCAGCAGGTGGATACCACACACTCGATGTAGCAGGTGCCTCTCCACCACACCCTTAGAAACATGTGCATGCCAGCCTCAAAGCCTAAAATGCTTGCAGTCGACTCAGGACCGCACCTTGAGTGCATACAGGGGCATGGGGTCCTCGTCCTTGAGGAGCTGGGGGATGAGTGGCAGCACATGCCGTGCCAAAAGCTGGTCAATTACGGTTGTGGCAATGCCCATCTGCTGCTCAGGCGATGTTGCAGCCGGCACCCCATACAGCTCTCCGTCCAGCAGGAACAGGTTGAGCACCTCCGAAACCATGCGCAGGCAGAAGAAACGGGTGTCCCCGTTCTCTGTCGCTGTCCCCACCACCTCGCACAGCGCGGGCAGCATGTGGTCAAGCATGGCCTGGTGGTGCTGCAGCACCAGCTCCGTCTGCTGGCAGATCGCCTCCAGCACGTGCATCAGCGTGGTCTTGAACTCAGGCATGCCATTGATGGACACTGATGCGTTCTCCGACACGGTCAGGTACACCGCCAGGTCAGCGAGCAGCGCAGGCGTGACGGCCGCTGAACGGAAGTACGGGCTGGTGATGACGTGTAGCACGACCTGGAACTGCTGCAGCGGGTTCTTGGACGCACTTGAGCGACCGGGGCTGGCCAGGTTCGTCGCCTTGCGCGCGCCCACCTTGGCCAGCTCATCGTTGATCTGCAGACACAATGGCATATGCCCAGTCATGTGTCCAGTCATGGGCCCAGTGGTACAGTGCAGTCCACAGTGCTAGCCCCACATGAGCAGCTGCCCTTGCCCCTCGTCTCTACTCCCACGTCTACCATGTGAGCTGGTCATAAAGGCAGCCTGCAGGCATTGTGGCATCTGTTGGCACTGTGGTCTGTGGCCCTGAACCCCCGAACTCAAGACAGCCGCTGGAGCCTGGACAGCCCACCCCCAAGCGCACCTGCTGGCAGATCGCTGGCACCAGGCGAGCCATCTCCCCGCGTAGCGCGCTGATTGCCTCCTGCAGATACTCATCCTTTTCGCGCTGCAGCCGCTCCACCACAGGGATGAGCTTCACCTTGCACGTCTCCAGCAGCCACCGGGTGGACAGCCTGTGCAGCGGTGCACAATGAGACATGCAAGCCGTGCATGCGCCACAATGAGCCCATGCCAGTTGCAGGCATACATCGGGATGTAACACAGTGCCTTCCAAGCAAGAAACGCCTGGCTGCTCACGCAGGCACCGCAAACTTGCGCAGTCTGCAGAGCATCCCGGGCCACAAGCACATGACCAAGAAGCACAGTATGAGTATGCAGCCGCACCTGCACAGCAGCAGGATGGCCACGACGCCCTTGGAGCGCAGGATGGGCAGCGAGTGGTCCAGCAGGGCCATGAGGTTTGGCACCAACGAGCGCTCTTCGCTCAGCGCAGCCTTGGCGCGCATGGTGAGGTCGGGCTGGCTCAGCGCCATGTTGAGCATGTTGATGGCGGCGACCTGGACCTGTGGAGGCGGCCAGAACGAGATATTGACAGACCGGCGTGCTCAGCAGTGCCACTGTTGCACAGTGTGCACGTTGAGGGCTAGGAGCCATACGGAAGCAACGGGCCGACAGAACCATGGATCATGGCTTAGCTACGCAGCTACGTCCCGGGCATGACGTGTCTGATGCACACGGCAGACAAACGCGAGGCTGGCATTTGAGCTGAGCTCTCAGAGGTAGTGCACTGCAGATGGGAGGCAGCACTCTTGCTGGGCAGCACCGTGTCCCATACAGGTCAGCACGCCATGCAGGCTGTGCAGTCACCCTGCCCGCCTGCTCACCTTGCTGCTAGGGTCCGTCAGCCCGGCCACAAACAGGCGGATGCCAAACTTGTCCACCACGTACGCCACCAGCATCGGGCTGTGGCGCAGCAGCCGCGACAGCGTGGATGCGGTTGTTGACTTGAGGTTTTCACTCTTGGTGGAGCTGTAGATCTGCACCAGGCTGAATGCCACGTCCTGGCTGCAGAACTTAGCCGCCCAGTCACCACCCTGGCTGCAGATGTTCTCGATCGTCTTGACCGCGTAATGCTGCGCGACCTCATCCTCCTGCGGCTTGAGCAGCCGTGTGACAGCAGAGATCGTGCTTGTGTTGATGCTCCAGCAGTCCGACACCTCCTGCGCGGTCACGCCGCTCTGTGCATCCTGCTGCTGAGTTGCGATGTAGAACAGCAGCTCGCCGAGCGTCGCCATGACACGCCGCCGCACGCGCTCGTTCTTGTCTTTGAGGGCCTCCGTCAGAATCTCAATCACTGACGTTTGGGCCAGCTCCTCAGCAATGTATGTCGCGTGGCGCACGAGCAGGCCCAGCACAGACGCGAGCCGGATGCGCAGCGTCGGCGCGCGTGCGTTGCGCAGCATGCGGATGAATAGGATAGTCAGTGACGAGTTGATGAGCACATTGGCTGCGTTAGTGTCCACGCACAGCGTTTCAAAGTATGACAGCACGTTGACCTGCAGAGGGGGGTAGGGTGGGCGCATGGGAAGGAGAGGAGGTGAGGGTGGGGACAATGAGGGGTGCATGAGCAGGTGCAGGGCAGGAGCCTAATGCACATATGCAGATGTATAGCCTGCGCAGCTGCTGCTGCTGCGATCTGGACCTCTGTATGCTGGACGCCTGGCATCACAGCATCTTGAAACAGGCTGCAGACATCACAACAGCCGCACCTTGTCCTTCAGGGGCGCAGCGCTGGCGATGGCGCGGTAGATGTGGGTGAGGAAGTTCTCCAGGTCCTTTTGCTCCGCATGCAGCATATCTTGCAACGACAGCGGCGTGAAGGGCAGGCCCTTGGGCTCAAACCTGGGCTCCGGCAGTCTCTCTATTCGCCGGTTCGCGACAATTGGCTTGACTGCTGCATCGCTGGAGTGCCACACTAGGCCCTCCACTGCCTGCCCGCCCGCGACCTTCATGCCAGTCTCCATGTCATCGTCACCCGTGTAATCCACGATGTCCCCGTCTGCAGTGTTCGTGAGCAACAGAGCAAAAGGCGTTGCAGCCAACCCTGCATGCGGGCATAGCTGGCGACCTCCGGCTCCACCCAGTTCTCCATACGCGCAGTGAAGGCATCGTGCACACGCTGCTTGTCCCCACGCAGATTAATGATACCAAAACCCACCAGCCTTCCCCCTTTTGCGCACCTCTGCCTGATGTGCTCGTCTCATCCTCCATGCTGCGCTGCGGGGGACGTGGTGCAGCAGGCTCTGCACCACGTGGCCGCGCCTGCTGCGCGGCAGGCCGCATGCCATCCACGTTCATGCCGCCAATCGGGCCCACACGCCCTGCATCACCCTGGTCAATCATGGCGCCGTCGTCGCTCTGTGCTGGGGATGGCGGCTCCTCCTCCTCTGCTGCGCACACCAATTAGGCAGCGTCCAAGGCCATGCATGACCACCCATGACCACCAGCAGACATCCCCGCAGGCAGATGCACCTCGATCCACCGACCACCAGGAAGCACACACTCATGGTCAGTGCCACAGCAGGGCTGCATGGCATTGCCATCCCACACGCACCCTCCTCCTTCTGTTCATCAAAGTCCAGCTCAGCGTCTGCGTTTTCAATGCAGATGTCACCCCCCCGCCCCTCCGCCGCCGTGTAGTCCGAACCATCGCCCTCTTTCTCCAAATTGCTCAGAGCGATGCGTGACAAGCGTGTAACATCCACGCTCTGGCGCATCATGCGCGCCTGCACATATGCACGGCAACCACCAGCGCCCTCCACTTATTGAAGTGCTGCACACACACAGCATCAACTGGCTGGATATGGCTGGTCTCCAACACGCGGCATGCAGTTGGCCACGCCACCAGCAACCTACCGCACTGATTGAGGCGCGCGGATCTGCACCCACTGCCATGTTGTTACTCTTGATGAATGCCTCCAGGGCGGGCTCAGGCGGCATCTCCATGTTCTGCAGCCTGGTCTGCCAGAAGGGGTGCAGGACCAGCTCCTGCATAGCAGCAGAAGTTGCGATTAAGCCGTATCCAGCCATTTATTGTCTTGAAAAGTGCTACTGCAGCATTTCCATGCACGCTGTATCCACCCACCTGCCAGTTGATGCGCGTGGCCGGGTTCTTGTCAAGCAAGCGTGCAATAAGGCCTGCGAATTCTGGGCTGGCACCTGCAGGCAGTACAATGATCATGGTGTCTGTCAGGTCATGTGGGCACATGGCATGACACACGAGCCGTGCTGCAGGGCATCCTGCTGTTTATAAGGCGACTCCAGCCACAAACACCCTGAACGCTGAAGCGCTTTTGGCCTGGCTGGCCCGCTCACCTGGGATGGGCGCTGGCTCATTATGCAGGATCTCCTGCACCAGCTGGTTGAAGGAGGAGTTCAGGAAAGGTGGCCGCCCCATGGCCGCCTCATACAGAACACACCCTAATGCCCACAGGTCTGATGCGGATGAGTGTGTCGCGCCGTCTGAGAACAGCTCTGGCGCCATATAGCATGGTGTGCCACGCTTGGCCTGCAAACAACAGCAGACAACCAGATCAGGTCACCCTGGCACCCATCCACCCAGCTTACAGCCACAGTTGTAGGTACTGCAACTGCTTGAGATGCTGCCCGCAAGCGGCTGCTCCTGCCACCCTGCGCACCGGCGGCAGGGAGTTGAGCGGCGTCTTGTTGATATCCGCAAGTCGGCGCGAGAGCCCAAAACCGCCCAGCTTCAGACGCCCATTCTCATCAAGCAGGATGTTGGATGGCTTGAGGTCGCAGTAGATGATGGAGTTGTGGTGCAGGTACTGCAGTGCCACGACCAGATCACGCCCGAAGTCGTGCACTGAGCTCTCTGGCAGGCGCACATCCTGGCGCAGCAGGGACATGAGGTCCCCACCCACGCAGTACTCCAGGATGAGCCACAGGTGGTTCGTGGTCTCATACCTGCATGCACAGCGCCGACACATGGCGAGCGCAGCCATGGTCCCTGTGCCCACAAGCAGGTCCTGCCCAACTGCAGCAGCTGGCGCAAGCACAGCATCGACTGCCGTGCGGCCACTGCCCTGCTGGCGTGCACACTGCATGGGACCCAGGGCATGTACGCACGTACCAAGCAAAGAACTTGAGGATGTTCTTGTGGTCGAGGGCATGCATGGTGCGCACCTGCGCGCATGCAAGTCAACAGCCATGGTCATGTTTGGTCGGAGCCAAGCTGTCGAACTGGCAGCATGGCCCACGCGCTGCTGGCGCGCCCTGATGCTGGGCTGCCGCACCTCCTGCAGAACGCGCGCCTTCTGGCTCTTGTCCACGCTTTTGATGGCATAATAAGCGATGGTCTTCTTCCGCCGACCCTTGTAGACCGTGGAGTACTTGCCTTTACCAATCTGCATGCACATGAATTGGGCTCTACTGCTGGGTGCTGCCACAAACCTAACAGACCCAACATTGACTTGACTGCCACCGATCGTTGCGCAGCTTCACCTTCTCGTAAATGTGATAAGACTGCATGATTGGCGCTTCTGGGCTGCGCTCCTCGGTGTTGTGTCAGCTGACGCACCCCCAGCGGGATAGCTAACGAAGTAGCCTTTCTTATTTAAGCAGCATTATCAGTTCTCACGATGTGTCGTGTTGAGAAAGCATGCTGCGCTGATCTATGCAAGGCAAATTCCCCATTTGACACAGGGCTTGTGTACTGTCCCAGTGCCCTGTACGTGGTTTTTTGCAGCCCGCAAGGCGGGACTGCTGGCTCACACTGTCATCGGTGGATCATTTGGGCGATTTGGAAAGTCCCACGCTCCACGTTTATGGGCTGCATCAGCTAGTGCATTGCATCTCCCGGCTCTCATGAACAGCCCAGGTGCTGGATGAAAAAGGGCTCCCCCGCCTGCTCAGTCGATTGAAAGCAGAGTAAGCAGGCCCAGCAAGCGCTTCGGCAGCGCATCAGCCAGAAGCTCCCACACATCTTGCTGGATTGTGCTTTCCACTTGTGTTTTGGTCGCAGTAAGCTCGACCCACCATGCGCTCCGCGCTGCTGGCGAGCAGCTCTGGGAGGGCCAACTTGGAGGGCTATGTCAGCCGCGGGGTGCAGGCACCTGGCCGTGCCTTCGGGGTGCAGTCAACTCCAAGGCTATGCAGATCTGTCACGCTCACCATGGGCGCTCATGCACTGGTGAGCGCAGGGCACGAGGCAAGGGGTGCAGGCTGCCATGATGCAGCGTGGCAGACGTGATGCATGCTGTCCTTACTTGCACACAGACATCAGTCAGTACACTCGCACTGTCTCGTCAAGCTATGCGGCACTCGCATCTGTCTGCCGACGCAGAGGGCGCCGCTGGCACGGCCTACGCAAGCCACCACCCAGAACGCCAGCAGCAGCAGCAGCAGTAACAGCAGTAACAGCAGTGGGACAGCAGCCATGGCAGCCAGCAGCGGGGGAAATGACAGCTTCCTCAGTCCTGGCGCAACACGCAAGGTGCTGGCTGTTGCGACTGCCAGCGAGGCAGCCGACCTGCTGGCGAGCGAGCGCCCAGGTGGCGTGCTGTCTGAGACGGATTGTGGGCAGCTGATCTCATCGGCGTTGGAGCGGGGCAACGTGCCACTGGCCTTGTCCATCTATTCCAGCATGTGCCTGGCAAAGCGCGCGGGCAATGTCGCTGGTGTCACGCTCGCATCGGCTGACGATGCTGTCTCGTGGCCTGCTGCCACGGTGGTGACCACCACTAAATTGGTGCTGGGGCTGTGCCGGCAGCTAGCAATTGAGGAGGCGCTGCGCACCATTACTGACATCCGGGTGCAGGGCCTGCCCCGCAACGAGGCGGTGGGGTTTGGCAAGGTTATCTCGTCGCCACTTGCGCCAGCGCAGACGCTCACGGTAGTGCAGCCGCAGGAGGGCTTCAAGTTTGTGGCGGATGCGTACAGCCGTTACGAATATGAGGTATTCAGCGGGCGCGTGCTGTCCGTCAAGTCGGAGGCGCTGCAGGCCAGTGCGGGGCTGCTGTTTGCAGTGCTGCGCGCAGTAGGCATCTTCAAGAAGGCCCCTCCAGCAGCCGTGCACGAGTTTGTGGTGCAGGCGCCGGATGGTGTGTCCCGGACCTTCCGCGTCGCCACAGCCAACACAGACGTGCCAGCACAGATGGGCGAGCGCGTCACGTTTGTGTGCGCGCCGGGGCCAGGCACCTCCGGCAGCGCCAAGCGCAAGCGCCAGACCGGCCTGCTTGACTCCAGCCCGCCCGACACCAAGCCTGGGGAAGCGCTCACAGCCACTAATCACAAGACGGGAGTGGTGACGCCGCTGCTGCGGCCGCCGCTGTCCGGCTCACAGACAACCATCCCTGGCTGGGTGCTGCCCGTGGCAGTAGTGCTGGCAGGCGGCGACGCTGCCTCATCCCTTGTGGACCCGGCACTGCCCGCGCTCATCGCTGGCAGCGTGACCGCGGTGGTGGGCACGGGCGTGGCCAGCAACCAGCTGCTGCTGCCGCGCCTGAAGCAGCTGCCTGAAAAGTCAGTGTCCATGGAGTACGTGCGCCAGAAACTGCTGGGGCAGTATGCACAGCTGGCGTCCAAGGTGGACACGGTGACGGGTGAGGCGGCCGAGGACGTGCGCGTGCTGGCACGGCTGTGGCAGCTGCAGAACAAGATGCAGTCGGTGGCGGCGGGCGCATCGGCATCGTACAGCGCGCGCATGGAGCGCGTTGCAGCCGCACGCATCAACATTGAGGAGCGGCTGGGCAAGAAGCTGGCCCTGCTGGACGGCTATGCACGCGTGATGAACATGATCGAGATTGAAGTTGAGATGGACATTGAGGTGCCGGCGGCCGAGCTGGCAGGCATCGAGCAGCAGATGGTGCGGCTGCAGGAGCTGGAGGGGCTGCAGGATGACTGGCGCGTGCAAGCAGAGGCTCGTGACGAGGTACGCGTGCCAAGGAGGGGGTTGGGCAGCGCCGGTGGTGGTTGGGAGGGGGGGGAGACTGTGGTATCTGGGAGCAAGTTTGGCAGGTGATGGGTGGGGCAGATGGAGGCAGGTGCCGCTGCATGTAAGGACGGAACGCACTGCATGCACTATGATCTTCTGCATTTGATGCTGATGCCAGAACCCTGCTGCTGACTGTGCTGCATGCCCTCGTCCACTTCTTGCGTGCAGGTGGAAAGGTTATTACGGGCTGTGTAGGCAGGCATAGCTGGTGTACTCTGACAAGGTCGGCTTGCATGCTGGGTGCTGACAATATACCATCCACATTTTTCAGCGTTGAGTACACAACATAAGTCTCATGGTCAGCATGTAATGAGAGGGGCAGTGGGGCAGGAGCAGCATGCCCCTGCAGGCTTGGTGCAGGCGCTGCACGCATCGAACAGTCTGTGCAGTGCAGTGCATGGCATGAGGGCGCAGGGCGAAATGCACAGCGCACATGCCCGATAAACGATGAGCACAAGCCCGCAGTAAAGGGCGCGCAGAGACGGTCAACGAAGTTGGTGCCTTGACGCGCAGCTCTACCGTGTACATCGTCGTCCCAGGAAAGTAGGCTACCACCTAAGCTGTGTGGTGATGCTGATCTTGCTAATCATCCCAGCTTAAGAGCTGTGTTGTGGAGGCGACTACGTGCCAAGCCGCAAAGGTGCTGATGTTTATCACCATCTCTAGGTACACATTGCATAGCAATTGATGTGGCCAGCGTTGCCTACGGGCTTTAGCACCAAGGCACTACAGGTGCAGTGGGCACCAGCTGAGGGCCACCACGCACTTCTGACAACTGCACGGCGCGTATGCGGCAGCTTCCATATGCCCTTATGCCATAACTGTGATCTCAGTGGGCCTGGCAACCAACAAATCGTTGTCACAACCATAACATCGCGCTGGATTCTTGCCAACTGAATTCTGGGGAGACTGTCGAGGTTAAACCTGTCCCAAACGTGCATAGCAGGTGCACGCAGCAAGCAGCGCTACAGCAGAGAACCATGGACATGGGCATGACCAAACCAGAGTTGTCACCAGTGTCGGTGGTGGGCTTTGCCTGCGCGTCGCTTAGCTGCGCATCAGACGCCACGGGCTCGTCAGGGCAGCGTTCGAGCGGGGGTTCTCAGACATCCCTGAACATGACCTCCCCTCCCCGGTCCCTGCTCAGCCAGCTGCTGGAGAAGGGCACGGGGCAGCAGCACGAGGACTACGAGGATGATGACGACAACTCGTGCTGCGACAGCGAGGATGAGGACGCAGGTTTCATCGGGGAGGGCCTTCACCAAAACTGTATGCAAGGCTACGCTGGGGCGCAGCAATGCGCACCGCAGCCAGTGCAGCAACGCAGCTCGCCCATCGCCGTGCCCAACACACTGTAAGTGCTGGGTTGTGTTCCGAGTCCCTTGCACTTGGGGTTGATGGCCAGTATGTACGTGCCTGGAATTGGAAGCTGCAGTCCAGCACGCTGCACACCGCATCCCCCTGTTCGCTGCCTGGGCTGCGCACTCTGCGCACCCATGCCCGCGTGGCAGGAGGGACTTGTGGCCCTTTCCGGGTGCAGAACCTGCCCGCTGCAGCTAGCAAGGCACGCACTGGGTTTCGTCCAGGCTGTGCCAGCGCGTCCAGCCCGGCGAATCGGGGGATTGGTGCCAGCTGCCCTCCTGGCCTCTAGCTCAGTCGCTTTATGACTCAGTTCTGGGAGCGCTAGCTTGCACGTCGCAGGCATGGTGGCGGTGCTCTTCAGCATTCATCTGCCCTGCATCGTGCACGCAACCTGCGCGGGGCCTCACCTCCTGAAATTGCTTACCCTGCTTCCCACCTGCGTTCGCAGGTATCTCAAGGATGCGAATGCCATAGCGGAGCTCCGTCGCATTCAGTACGAGCGCTACGCTCGGCGCGCCCAGATGGAGATGCAAGCTCAGCAGCAGTACGCTGCCCAGCTGCAGGCATACCAGGCGCGATGCTGAACTGAGCCGCAGGCTATGGCGAACCCTGCTCGCTGGAGCTCAAGCGCACCATGCGCCCAGCACAGCAGCAGCACCGCCCTGCAAATGGGCTGGCTGGCCCACATAATAGATCACGCCGCATCCTCGGGCTGTGGCACCTAGCCACCCCGTCCGGCATGCGAGCGCCATGCACGCAGAGCACCATTACCAGACACACCTGACTGGCTAATGCTGGTGGCCTCATGCAACACAGTGCATGGGGCCGCTTGGAATCCCCCTGACATACAGGAACTGGATCGCTCTGCAGCAGGCATTCACAACAGGCTTATGAGCCAGCCGCCCATGAGCTGGGCGTGAAACCCACCCCTTGTCTTTTCACATGACGGACGAATGGGCGTGTAGATGGGATGATAGACCTGGCGTACCTCCATGCGTGCTTTGGAACAAGCAATGCTGCGCATGAACTCTGCACAAGAGTCTGCGCTGGGTCCGCCGGGTGATGCTTGGTCGTATGGTATGGCTGTGCACTCCCTGCACGGTCGTGTTATGGTTTGACTGCTAATTATGTGCGGAGGACGCTCTCCTTCCAGGGGCAGCGTTGTCTTGGTTGTACCTTGTGAGTGTTTGAGGATAAGGTGGTGTGTTTGGGCACTTTCGAGTGATCATCATTGTGTGCGTGTGTGCTGAATAGCGAGCCGCATTCCTGCTGCCTGGGGGTGGGATGCGGCATCCGGCGGTAAAAGTGGACATGCAGAATATTCAGAGGGCGTACTCGAGTACTCGGGAAGGTGGCAACGGAAGCTGGGAGGTGGTGGGGTGGTGCAATCTGGGGGGTCAGCTTTTCAAGTCCTACTCGCTCGCGTGCGCGAGTGGTGTGGTGTAGTTTGCTCACTATTGCTTGCTGGTCCATGGCTGTGTCATGTGCAGACGTGGTGGCAACCTGTGAGTTCTGTTGTGTTGTATTCAAGTTCTTTTTCTCGTACGTCGTGTCCTGATGTTAGGCGACGGCGTTGAGTGGTAGGAAGCTGGCGCGCCCTACTTACGCTTATCTATTGGGCAATGCGCGCTGTGTCCTGAAGTATATGCGACATGCAGAGGAGTGCTGCAGCGGGCTGTCATAAGCCTTGCACGCCATTGGATAGGGAGAGTGCTAGCTCGGTGGTGCATGGCCCAGGTGGCTGCAATCTCGTTGAGGAGGTATTGGGAGCTTTGTTCTTAGCGCATAAGCAGGCAGACATAGCTGAACAAAGCATTTGGACACACACAGACACGTTAGAATTAGCTAGGACCTGGAGAGGAACGGCATGGGCTGAGCATGGCTGTACGCGAGGAGGTGGCAAGGATAACAGCACAATACAAAGATGGGCAGCGTTGCCTTAACACAAGTCTGGGGTTTGTACTACGTAGTGGGATGTGGCCGACTTTCTTCTTAACAGGACGATTCCTTGGCGACAGGAGCAACAAACAATGACAAGAAACAACACTTGTACCAATGCTGTGTCGCTTAAAGCGGAGTGTAATCTGAGTTCGTTTGTGCTGGTCATTCATGCCCAAATGTTTGTTACACAAGCCTTCAGCCGGCCATGGGCTGCTCGGCATCACGCTCTGTTGCGTGCCCAAGTCTAATCTCAGTCAACCAGTTGTGTACCTCCCTGGCACCCTATTAAAACTTGAAAAACATGCACACTGCAGCCGGTCACCCTGTGGGCGACAGCAGCAGGCAGTCAATGGCATGGCCGACAACACAGCATACAAATGGTGTCGCACCGCTGAATAACATGTCCAGACTCCAGAGCACTTGACTGGTGATGCCCCAGCAGCAGCCTCATCACCCAGCAGATGGCCTGGTCGCTGCATACTAGTGAAACTACCCGCATGAGAAGCCGCCGTACTCATGCCACCTCACCCCAGCCTGCTAGCATTGGGTGCGCGGTCTGTGCACAATCACCGTGTGCAGGCAACGCTCACCACCAACACTGATACCAGTCCTGCCGCTGGTTGCTTCCCGCCTTAACAGGTCTATGCCCCAGCGTTCCTGCACTGTTTTAAGAGTTATTGACGGCTTTTGTACGCATTTGAGTGTATGAACCTGCACTATGTCAATGACAGGGGCTTGAGATGCACTCGACTGATATCTGGATAAACGGCAGGACTGTTGAAAGCTGCATGTCCATCTGGGCTTGCTGGTCGCAGCGCATGTCCTGGATGTGGCGGAGCTCTGCACTGGGCAGTCACATCCTAGTACCTTGAAGTGCCTGTGAACACAGGTGGGAACCAGGGTCTGCTAGTTCAGGAGGTGAGCTGGTGAGGCCAAGTGCACCTGTCGCAGCTCAAGTTGCCATCTTCATCCTTCCAGTCCCAGCAGGGGCCGGGGAGGGGTTATCTGAGAAACCCCACTCGAGCGCTGCCCTGACCATGCTTGCAGACCTAGGCAGTGTGATACAGCTGAACAGCCTGCACTATACAATTACACCTCCACTGAGCAGGTTGAAGAGCGGCATGTCCACCGGACGCATCAAAGCTGTACAGCTGCGCTGTACTTCACGCGATGACACGCTCTATCTCACACCTTACCTTGAGATGCAAGCCTGGGGATGCCCAGCTCTGGTTAATTATTCAATGGGTGCATGCTGAGACACGGGACTTTTGAAAATGGCTTGGCATGCCATGTGGTTCCGTGCTGGGGTGCTGCTGCTAGAATTATGTTTCTTAGCAAGCCTAGCACATGCCAATCAACGCAATCATAGAGTAAGCAGCCCTTGCTGTCATGATCTTGGAGACGAACCTGGCTGATCTGTCGCAATCCATTTTGTGTGCAGTATGAAGAGAAGGAGCAGGTGGTTCTATGGGTGAACAAGGTCGGGCCTTACAACAACCCGACCGAGACGTATAACTTCCATGCGCTACCGTTCTGCAAGCGCTACCCAGACCGGAAAGCAGAACACAGCTGGGGTGGTCTTGGGGAGGTTTTGGAAGGGAACGAGCTCATCAACTCTCAGCTGGACATCAATTTCAGGGGTGAGCAGCTATGTAGCATGGGGCATGGTTTGGGAGGCCTAGGTGCATGGTTTGGGAGTATGGGGCCGCCACACGGGTCAGCACCATGCCCCACACCATTAGCAGTGCTGCCTCATGATAGCGCTTGCACTTGCTCATGCACAGCCAGCTGCCTGCCATCCGTATGGTGCCGTCCATGTTAGGTGGGTCTCGCAGCACTGTTTGCGATGGCAGGGTGCTGAGCTGCTGACCCAACCCCCATGCCGTGGGTGATGTGTGCAGCAAGTTAGCAAAAGCGGTAACGAGGATCACATTGCGCACAAGCATCCACCCGCACGCACACTGACGCAGCTTGCTCACATGGGTTTTTCGGGGGTGCTGTCAGCGCATGGCACTGCCCTGCACTCAGTCGGCTGTGGACACGCCTACTGTACAGTGTACACATGCTCTGCCATGCGCAATCTGCGCAGTGCCTGCCCCTGGGCGAGT
Source organism: Chlamydomonas applanata (assembly GCA_001662365.1). Taxonomy (NCBI): domain Eukaryota; kingdom Viridiplantae; phylum Chlorophyta; class Chlorophyceae; order Chlamydomonadales; family Chlamydomonadaceae; genus Chlamydomonas; species Chlamydomonas applanata. Next base: position 19,752 of record BDCZ01000375.1, on the reverse strand, counting down.
CAGCATCTGCTCCCAGACACTCAATGAGGAGAAGGCTGCAGTGTTCAAGGATGCAATCTCACGGCAGTACTGGTGCGTGGCAGCGGGGAGGAGAGGTGGGGCAAGCGGGTGTCAGTGTGGGTGGGTGTGTGGTGGTGGACCCAGGGAGGCTGCTACAGAAGTACAGCCGGAGGTTGTGAGCCACAGGGGCCGCCCCAGTCCTCGCAGTGCCAGCCGCAACGGCAGCAGCAGCAGTAGCAGCAGCAGTGGCGGTGGCAGCGGCGGCAGCTGCAAAAGAGCAGCAACGGCAGTGGCAGTGACAGCGGCAGCGGCAGCGGCAAAAGCAGCGGCCAAAGCAGCCGCAACGGCAAATGCAGCAGCGGCAGCAGCGACAGTAGCGGCAGCAGCAGCAGCAGCAGCAGCAAGAGCAGCAGCACCAGCAGCAGCAGCTGCAGCCGTAGCGGCAGCAGCAGCGGCAACGGCGTTCTTGCACTGGCGTGCACTTAAGTTTTTCCTGCGCTGCTGCACGCATGCATGTGCTTATGGACGGCTCTTGCTGTCAGTGCCAGCAGGGTCAGCAGGGCCGGCAGGAGCAGCACAATGTGCCCTGCGGCATTGCTGCCTGTGTTGCAATCCCTGAATGCATGCATGCACGCACATGTGCCGCCATCACCACATCCACCTCTCAGGTATGAGATGTTCCTGGATGACCTGCCGGTGTGGGGGTTTGTGGGGGAGGCGCACAAGGACAAGGACGGCACAGAGGTGGCGTACATCTTCACACACAAGTCCTTTGACATCTCTTTCAATAGGGACCGGGTGAGAGGGCGCAGGGGCTGGGATGGGTGGGCAGGTGCGGCTGCTGGTGGGCCTGGGGTTTGGGAGGATGGGAGGAGGCATGTCTGTAGCACGCTGACCTCCTGAACGCGTACCTTTGCATCAGCCTTTGCATCTCCGCTCGTGCCCTAATGCCCTGCTGCCTCCTCTTGCCCCCTGCTCTCCCATCCCCATCCCATTGCTCTTCAACTCACCTCCTCTCATGTGTCCCCAGATCATCCATGTGAACCTGACCAGCGAGATGCCAGTGCTGGTGGAGCCAGGGGCCAACCTCACGTTCACGTACTCAGTGTCATGGCAGCCCACCACCACGCCCTTTGCGCGTCGCTTTGAGCGCTACCTGGACTACTCCTTCTTTGAGCACAAGGTAATGCACTCGTGTGCTGCGCTGTACTGCACCACACCGCACGGTACCATGCTGTGTCTGGCAGATGCTCTCTGGTATTGTGCCACGCACCCGCCACGTGCTGCGCCGTGCTGTCACATCACTGTTGTACCTAGCTGTACTGCTTGCAGCTGCACCCAACTGTACCGCCTACACTGTGCCGTGTTGTGCTGTACGTGCCGTACTGCTGCTTCTGGTCCGTTCCCAGCTGAACACATAACAATACCGTACCTGTGTGCCCCCTCCGCAGATCCACTGGTTCTCCATCTTCAACTCGTTCATGATGGTGCTGTTCCTCACGGGCCTCGTGGCCATCATCCTCATGCGCACACTGCGCAAGGACTACGCGCGCTATGCACGCAGCAGCGACGATGATCTGGAGGCCCTGGAGGTGTGTGTGGGGCTGTGGGTATGACGGCTCGTACTGTAGACGGGAACTGGGTGGGTGGTGGGTATGGCTACCCCTGCTTGCCGTTGTTGATGTCATGGTTTGGTACCGCAGGCATGAGGACTCCCGCCCGCCCTGCCCTGACCCGCCCGCCACCACCCACTGTTTGGCTTGGCTGCCGAGCCGTGAAAGGGGAACTCTAGGCAGGCTGCTGCGGTGTGCTGTGCATGCTGAGGGTGCCGAGCTGCGTACAAAGCCCAGTGATGCGTGACTGCCAACCCAGCGCCCGCTCATGCTCAGCCGTATATGTACATATGTCATGGCTGTATCACATCATTCACATGCTTGCCTCCTCTCATCTCACCCGCTTCCCCACCATTTCCCCTGGTAGCGTGATCTGGCGGAGGAATCTGGGTGGAAGATGGTGCACGGCGACGTGTTCCGGCCGCCGCGCCAGCTCGTGCTGCTTGCAGGTGCGTGCAGACCCGGCACAGCCGGTCGCTGATGGGCCGCAGTATGCGGACACAGGGCCTGGATGCAACGTTCCCTTCCTCGTGCGCCCTGTGCCTGCCTGGTGTGCATTGTGTGCGCAGCGCACTGGCTATGGTTGCGTGCCACCCGCCGCCCCCGTGACCCCTGCTTGTCCCACGTGCCCCTGTTCCGCCCCTGACCGCCCCCGACGCCCTCCGTCTCACCCCTTCCGTACCACCCAGAGCCTCACACCTCCCTCTCCTCCTCGCCTGTGCTCCTTGGCTGGCACAGCGTGCGTGGGCACTGGCGCGCAGCTCGCGCTGCTGTGCGTGTTTGTGGTGGTGCTGACGATCGCGGGGTCGTTCTTTGAGGAGCGCGGCACCATCCTCACAGCCTTCATCGTGTGCTATGCTCTAACCAGCTGTGGTGCGCATGGAACTCATCGCTGTAGAGTGCATTCCCGGGTCCTAACCTCAGCGTATGATGGTCACCAGGGATGGTGCCCGCGTTGGGACCAGCTGTGGTGCGCATGGGGGCGCCGCGGTGTGGTTTATCGTGATGTGGCTCAGCGTGGCATGGCGTGGCGCAATTGTGGTGGTGTGGTGTGGCGTGCATGCTTTGCTTTCAGCAAGTTCGTTACAATAACCAGGGCCTGGGCTGGTTGCGTTGGCCAGCCTGATGCATAAGCTCATAGCCCAGGAACAGTGGATCGTGCGGCTGCTTAGCCGAGTCTCATGCGCTCGCCTGCAACGCAGTCGGCGGCTACGTGAGCGGCTCGTTCTATGCACGCAATGACGGCCGGGCGTGGATCAAGGCGATGCTGCTCACAGCCAGCCTCTTCCCAGGTGGGTGCCTGGGTATGAGGAGGTTTGGCTACTTCCAGAACTAGCAAGGAACTGTCCCATGAACCTGAGTTTTGGGACCAGTGTAGCCTGATTGGTCAGCTGGCTGCTTGCAGCAGGCTGTGGGCATGGACTGGGGCTGAGGAGGGGCCTGCTGCCGCACCAGCACCATGGCCCACTGCAGTCCTGAGAGTTTAAGCCTGTCACCTTGCTCAAGAGCACATGTCCCCTGTGCTCTGGGCAGTTCAGGCCAGCACAAGCAGTCCGGCTACTGTGGCTGTTGACATGCGCGCGCTTGCAGGCACACAGCTCTGCCGTGCAGATGTTGAACTGTGTACATGGCCTCCCGCCCTCAAATGACCCTGTAACGCCCGCCCCCAACCATGCCACCCTCTCTTCCATGCAGGCCTGTGCTTCGCCATCGCCTTTGGCCTCAACACGATCGCCATCTTCTATCGCTCCCTGGCTGCTGTGCCATTTGGCTACATTATGGCTGTGATCCTCCTGTGGGCCTTCATCTCCTTCCCCCTCTGCCTCATCGGCACTGTCATCGGCCGCAACTGGAACTCCATGCCCAACTGGCCCTGCAGGTGCGTGTGCGGATGTGTGTTAGTGTATGTGTGACGGGAACAGGGGTCATATGACATGGGTGGCAACAGTACAGTACAGCGCAGCACAGTGCAGGACAGGACAGAACGTGTAATACAGCACATGACACTACAGATGCAGGGTAGTTTGGGCACCAATCGTATGGAAACTATAGGTGGTTTGGGAACCAGTCCAACCACCACCAGCTCAGACACTCCAGATGGCCCCCTCCTGGTGATGATGATGGCGAAGTGGGCCAGTTGCGCTGCAGCTGCTTGGCCGCAGCCCCCAACCTCAACCTCAACCTCATGTTAGTAGCGTGCTGAGCCCCAGTTTGCAGTTACGGGAAGCTTGGCAACCTTCGCAGCTTCTTGGCTGTTGATGTCCACACCTGTGTTCACACCACACAAGTACGGTATACATATATATACATATAATATATATATTATGATATGTATGTGTATACATATATATGTGTATATATACTTTCATCCCCCGGCGTGCAGGGTGAAGCGCATTCCTTCGCCCATCCCCGACCGCGCATGGCACCTGCGCCCCGCCGTCATCATGGCTGCTGGCGGCCTGCTGCCCTTCGGCTCCATCTTCATTGAGATGTACTTCATCTTCACCAGCTTCTGGAACTACAAGGTGTGATAAGGGGCAACAGCACGCAACAGCATTACAAGGGCAGGTGACCAATTGGCGTGTGGGTGGCTTCTATGTCAGGGGAAGGCAACGCCAGCACAGGGTGCGACCGCTCTTGCCTCAGGATACAAAACCCGTTCCAAACCACACTGATCGTCCACTCGAGCTGCTGTACCCCAGCATCACTGTACCGCTTTACTGCTTGCAACTGCCCCCTTGTCACAGGTGTACTACGTGTACGGCTTCATGCTGCTGGTGGTGCTCATCCTCATGGTCGTGACCGTTTGCGTGACCATCGTGGGAACCTACTTCCTGCTCAATGCAGAAAACTACCATTGGTGCGGCAGCGTGATCAGCCTGCGCTGCACCTTGCTCCTACAGCACTTCTCCTGATTAAAGTAGAAGAATCGCCGTGTAGTGATTAAAAAAAAAGTAGAAGAATCGTTCTCCTGATGGGAGGCGATGAGATGGGGAGCTCTGCATCCAGACCATGTCCATGCCCATGCGCGCGCTGACCGTGATGTGCACTCCCACTTGCCTGCCCCCGCAACCTGACCCCCCACCCACCCACTACTGACCTGATGCCCCGCACCCTCTGCGCTGCCACACCACAGGCAGTGGACATCATTCGGCATGAGCGCGTCCACCGCCCTATACGTCTTCCTCTACTCCATCCACTACTTCTTGTTCAAGACCAAGATGACCGGCTTCTTCCAGACCTGCTTCTACTTTGGCTACACGTCCATGCTGTGTCTGGGGCTGGCACTCGTGTGTGGCGCGGTGGGCCACATGGGCGCCTCCGCGTTCGTGCGCACCATCTATCGCAATGTCAAGTGCGACTAAGGCATTGGCTGCCAGCGTCAGCTGCCAGCATCACGAAATGGAATGAGAGCCCTTGGGGAGGGATGCTGGATGGTAATGATGTTGAGTCGACTGACGTGCGAGGTGAGGGCTGCAACCGGCTGGCAAGGTCGCACGAGGGTGCCGAAGGTGTAGGAGAAAGGGAGACGGCGAGCGGCCCATCGCGGGTCGAAGGCCATGTAACCTAACAGTAACGAAGGTGTAGGAGCGGTTTTTGCGCTGGTGTGCAGTTGTGCACAGCCGCGGTCACAGCTTTTGTGATGAAGCCTCAGTATGCGTACTGCCTGGAGGCGTGGTGACCGCACAGCAGATTGTTGCGATCCACAGGTGCAGGGTGCGGGGTGGGCAGCGCACAGCAGTGGTTGGGGCTGTACTGAGGACCCGGGTCAGGCTGCTTAGGCACAGCTCTGCAGTGGTCCCTCGCGCTGGGGATGAGCCTAGGGACAGAGTCAGGTGCAGCAGGATGGGTGGCTGTGAACTGCTTGCGTAGGGCAGGGAGCTGTCCTTGTGAACAGCGAGTGGAGCAAGGGGAGAGAAACTTGAATTACAGGGTCGCCTTCGGGGCATGTGAGATAGATCAAGCCATGTGAGGGACAAAAGCGTGTGGTGGTGTTAGCAGCCGTTTCAGCAAAGACATCTCTCATCAGCGACTCCCAGCGCTCCAGCCTGCTGCAAGAACAGGGCCACAACCAAAACGGGAACCTCCAATGATGAATGGCCCTCCTACCCTAGCCTGTGACTAAGCAGTATGCCAGCTCGTGTTCAGTGTGCGAGGCAGTATTATGTGAGCGGCTCACATCATGCGTTTGGTGCGATGCAAATGCACGGGGAGCGGCATTGGAACCTTGCCACTCGCACGCGTGCCCAACCCAGATAGCAATGCACCTTCTATGCTCCCATGCCCCCTGGCGCCCGTGACACCACTGCTCCAAGCACCAAGCCATCGGCACTCTTCTACTGCCATCACTTGTGGGTCAACTGCGCTTAAATTTGCCAGAAACGCGCTGTGCACATACAACCATAAAGCCTTGGGTTGGGCCCCAGCAATCCAACGACCCCCGAAATATCGCCACAACATGGTGGCGTGCATTGTGGCGTGTCCGTCCAGTACAGGGCACAGTGCCAAGCACACCAAGGTGTCTCCCCCTGTTTGATTCCCAGCTGTGACCTTTTGTTTCAAATCAGTTCCATCAGGTCGTGCACCAACACACCAAGCGTGCGCATGGTGGGAAACCATGCGGCAAACTTCCAAAAACTAGCTGCGAAATGGCAAGCTGCTAAATCTCTGGGCGCAATGACCACTACCAGAATGAAGAAGAATCTACACTACCAGCCAAAACAGCGGCAGCAGGAAGCCAGGTACACCTCCCTTGCGCATACATGCGCAGGAGAGCACCGAGCCACATGCCGCTTGCCGTGCTGCGTGCGCCCAGCACCTGACTGAGCTACAGCAAATAAAGTTAGAATCAGGGCCACAATGCTGGCCTACCCCAACAGCAAGGACTGCTGGGCGTGCGAATCATGTATCATGATGCGCGCATACCCAGCTACTTGCCTTGCTTGCGCAATAAAACGCTCTCTGCACACCCTAAACCCAGCAACACACACATACACATATGCACACACAAGGCACAAGAGGCATCACGTGTGGCCACCTGCACAACAGCAGGTGGCCTGGTATGGGTACAGGGGGCACGAATGCGTGCTAAGGTCTGGTGTGGGTATCCAGCAAGCTGCGCCCCACCACAAATCGCGCACCAGGCATGAACTGGCCTGCCGAAGCCGACAGCAGCGCACTGGGAGGAGCACACCCGTGCACGTGCTGAGGGCAACAGACTATTGCGCCACACCGCTCACCAAGTCAGCCCTCAGGCGGCGTACTGCAGGGCGTAAGAAAGGACATGTTTATCAACCGCTGCTATCATTACTTAAACAACACTACACCTGTGCACTGGGCACAGGCGCTGTGGTTGGGCCACAGGCGCCATGCACCCAGCTTGCGCACACATCAGGTCTGTCAATAGCCAACAGGTGGCTGCTCATACAGGGGAGGCACCCCACTGGCAGCCAAGTGCAGGATTGAGGGATAAGGCAGGGACGCAGCACGCTTGGGTGTACGGCTGGGGGCTTGCTTGATGCTTGATTGCCGAGCCAGCTCGCTGGCAGCGGGCTCGATTGCTTGCGGAGGACTGGCGAAATCATTCGTGCCTGAGCCTTCCTGGAAAGTGGGCGCACGCGGCAGCGGGGGCAGAGGCGGCTGCGTGCCAGCCTGCAGCGCAGCCAGCACCTGGTTGACCTGTACTGACTCGGCATGCCGGCCACGGCGGGAAGCCAGGGACAGGATGCTGCACACAGGGCCACCTGCTGGGGGCGCATGGCCACCAGCAGACAAGCGCTGCTTGAACGAGGCGGCTGCGGCGACGTGCCCGCTGCCGCCCTGCGCGACAGTGCCAGCGCCCGGCGGCCGGATTTGCAAGTATTCTGCAGACAGGTGGCGTATCACGGCAGCCTGTCCAGCAGGCTGGCCGGCAGCACCAGCAGCAGCAGCAGGAGAGGATGGCCCTGCTGCCACGGCAGAGCCACCGCCACAGCTGGAGGTGGGTGCTGAGTGCTGTGAGCGCAGCGCCGCAGCGCCATGTGCACCCACACGTGCGCCCGCGCCGTCATCAGCTGCCGCAGTACTGCAGGGGACGGCAAATGCACTGGGCAGTGCGGCCAAGCTCTGCACCTGTGGTTGGTGGGACGAAGGAGGCTGGGCAGTTGCAGAGGGCAGAGGGGGTGGTGCGCGGACGAGGGAGCACGGCGTGCCGTGCCGCACGGGTGCCCACGGCAGCTGCAGTGAGAGCGTGACACATGGTCCTGTTGCTAGCGCCTGCTCAGCGCCCACATGGGAGCCATTCACCTCCTCATTGAAGCCAGCCAGCAGGCTGCGTGCGCGGCCCAGGGGCCCAAAGCCCGGGTAGCCTGCCTGTGCTGACGCAGCACAGCTGGACGCGGCTGCTGGCTCCACCAACGCGTGCTCAGCCTGCCCTGTCTTGAGCTTCTTTGAAGGGGAGCTGTCGGGCTGGCGTGCGCGCTGGCCATACGCAAGTGTCACGGCGGGCGACATGGCCGGGGGCACGCAGGCAGTAGCGGCAGCCAAGGGCATGAGTGCGGTGTGCTTCATGGTCGCAGGGGCGGGGGACACGGGCGCCGACGCACTACCCCAGGCCTCGTGGGTGTCAAGGCGACGTGCCACACGGCCACCAGCCAGCTTGGGCCCAGCCGACTTTGGGAGCTTGGGCTCTGGCATGCCTACCTCTTCCCCATTCTCCACACGATACTCCCCAGGATAGGCGCCCGGCCACGAAGCGTTGTGCATGTGCCGCGCATGGCGCTTGCCGGACGAGCCGCTACCACGCAGCTTGCTGGTGCTGCCGGCTGCTGCCTCGGTGGGCGGCACGCCACTGGGCAGCGCCGCATCGGGCAGCGGGCTGGCGCACGGCGCAAAGCTGGCGAGCGCAGCGCTCGCAGGCGTGGAGCCGTCAGGGGTGCCCACCGCCACCGCCACGGTGCGTGGTGCCGGAGCTGGGGCATGCAACGGGGCTGTGTGTCCACGGGTTGAGGCGGCTAGCGTCTCAAGGCTGAGGGGCAGCGGGCTGCCATCCGCCATGGGGCGCGAGGCGGGCGTCTGGTCACAGGTGGACACGGGGCCAGCCAGCACGGTGGCAAATGCTGCTGCGTCCTGAGCAGAGATGAAGCCCAGGCCCAGGTCCTTGAAGGAGGACCAGGACAGCGCCGACACATCTGACCACGCTGTTACACTGGTTGAGGTGGGGCTGAGCAGGCCTGCCGCCACTGCCTGGGCCGCCAGCGCTGCCGGAGGTGTCTGCTGCGTTCCCAGTATGGGGCGCGCGTGGCCCGACGCGGGGGCCGTCGTGGGCGCTGCCACTGGAGGGGCAGGCGTTGTCCCTGGTGTCGGCATGGAGGCCAGGCGTGTGGGCGCAGGTGTGACGGCACGACCCTCCTCCTCCACTGCAGCCTCCTCCAGCGCCTTGCTTAGGTTGGCAGGTGCAAGGTGGTCCAGCTCATGTGCGAGCAGCTCCCCCATCACAGGTGAACACAGCAGCTTGAGCACTGGGTCCGAGTCCGGCGTGCAGGCCGTGCCCGCCTCACCCCACTGTGGGGAGACAAAGAGTGCGGCTGCGGCTTCGGTCCCGCCGCTGCCTGACAGGTCAGCAAGTGCGGCGAGCGCCTCACGCATCGTGGCCGGGTCCAGGCACGGTGTTGACAGCCCAGCTGCCAGAGTGCAGTTGGCACCCAGGGTATCGCCTGGGTGGGAGGGGCCAGCGGCATCAGGGCCCAGTGTCAAGAGTGCGCCGACAGGTGGCTCACCCAGCTGCTGCTCCTTGATGCCCTCCTTGATAGCTGCAGCCATTGTCCCGGTGGGCGGGCTGCCAGGCCGGGCACCAGGCATTGCAGCAGGGCTTGGTGTCCGACGGGGGTAGCGCACAGCCGCCATGCGCGGCCGAAAGACGGTGGTGCGAGGCCGTGTGGTCAGGCGCACGGTGTGGCGCCCTACTGTCGCGTAGCCTGCAGCCACACAGTGGGGTAGCATACTAGTCAGAGGTCAGCTCATGAGCATCATGACATAAGCAGTGCAAGGCAACACAGACGCACGCACGCAATACCAAACTTCGCCAAGTCATCGGCTTCCAACCACCCACCCCCTTGCACGCACGCGCACACATCCCACCGGCAGGTGCCACCCACTCGCACCTGTGCTGTTTTTGCAGCTGCTCATCAGGCGCATGCTGTCCACACCTTCCACCGACGTGGCCTGGGTGGTTGCTGCGGCCGCTGTGCCGCCAGTCCCTTGCTGGCCCAGTGGCGTGGCGTGGGAACGCATCGAGTCTGTCATGACTGACAGCAGAGATGGCTGCTGTGTGACAGACACTGTGTGCAGCCCGTACATGTTCGTGGTGGCCACGTCTGACATGTAGTGAGCATCCTCCTCGCTGCACTCCTCATACTCGGCCTCCTCCGACTCCATTATCACGCCCATCTGCATGGGTGCCGCAATGCGCAGCAGCATGCCAGTTGAGCTGAATGCATGCAGACGTCTGAACATAGCGCATGGAGCGTACACACAGCAAGCGTCAGACAGGCGAGACGCATGAGCAGACTGCACTGATGTGTGAGGCGTGGCAGGTGAGTTCACGACAGACTGGGGCTGCGTCATCAGAGCCTGCATTTCATATTCAATCACCCTACCTGATCCTGCTTTGGTGCAAGCTTGTAGAAGCGTGCACGGCACTGCTGGGGTGTCCGCCCAACTAACAGCTTGGATATATGGCTCCAAGCGTTGCCATAGCGTGCATGCAGCATCACCAGCTGCGCGTCTTCCTCCGCCTGCCATGTGCCCTGCAACCACAGCATGCAAGGATGGCAGACTTGGGGGCTGCATGCAATCGCTAGCTTGGAATATGCTGGATTTTGCGGGCTTCGCTTCAGTGAGTGCGAGCTGTTTCATGGCGGCGGCTGTGGCACAGCTGCTGACAGCCACCACACTCACCCTGCGCACGGACGGGTCCAAGTGCCGCCGCCACCGCCCCAAGCACTGCTGGTCTGTGCGACCAGGAATCTGCCGTGCAATGTCAGCCCAGTGGTGGCCCAGCTGGTTCACAAGCTGCACGAGCATGGCATCCTCCTCCTCCGTCCATTTGTCGCGCACTATGTTGGGGTTCACCTGTGAGTGCATTTTTGTGGCATGTCATGGGCCTGGCAGGTGGCAAGGGTTGTGGGTGCGTGCGAGCTTTGCAAGCTGAAGCTGCAGGCGCAACTACCCCTCATGAGTACGACTTCACGTATGGCTGTAGCCTGCTCACCTTATGCCTCCACCTTTGGGCGCACTGTTGCCCATTCCTGTTCGGGATGTGTTTTGCAATCTCGCTCCACCGATTGCCCAGCTTGCTCTGCGCAGTGGTAATTCGCGATGCCGGCATTTGACCTTGAACTCCAGGAGACCTAGGATAAGCACCCCCCCACTTGCCAACCCTAGCACGCATCGCACCTGCCATTCGTAGAGGGCCCGGTCCTCTTCCGGGGTCCATTGCCCAGCCTGCAAGCATCAGGTCAACGGATCCCGGGTTTGGCGGGAATCGGTCTCAGTTTAAAATCTGCACGCTGGCAAGCCCCAGCAGCAACCTGAACCTGCATCCTGGGTCCTCACCTTCAGGACGTGGCCCTTTGCCATGACTTTGGCGGGGCCTCAGGGAAGCTGTCTGGTCCTGACCGCTCAGCTGTCACGACAACAACTCTGCGCTCGGCCTGCTCGTTTGTTCAACATTTTTGTTTAGGTTCGGCCCCGCTGTGCCTGCGCATCGGCTTGTTTGGGTGTCGGCAGCTGTGTGTGTTGGTTTGGGTCAATGTCAAGAAGTCAGGGCACGGTAGGGGCTAGGTCTCACGCATTCAAAACAGCTGTGCGCCTACGGCGACCGCAGCACATCAGCTCACGGGCTGCACGTACCGGCAAAAAGTTACATCATCACTCCGTCGTTTTCATAAGTAACCAGCCAAATCATGTAATAGAGCATAAACGCTATGCAGGCTTGGGGTCGACTTGCGGCAAGGACCATCACCTGACTAACCCATGTGACTACCCCATGCAAGTTTGGGTTGGGGTGTGTGCAGGGGTGCGTGGCCCTTTCTAAGCATCATGGATCATGCGCAGCAGGTACATGGCTGCACAGTGGGTGCATAGGCCAACTTGCAGCATGAACAATGATCAGTGCGCACGCACGCCAACATGCTCCTTTGCGCTTTGGCTTGTACCAGTTGAGCTTGACCCGAGCTGGGATGTTGCAGCTGTGCACATTGAACATGTTTACACCGAGGCCAGCGGAGGGATTATTATATGAAAAGAGGTGCAGTTTCAGCAACCGCCATCCTGAGATTTTGAGATGCAGTTTCAGCATGCAGTCATCATCATGACGAACATTACCTACAAGTGCTGCACAAGTGCTATGAAGATGTTGTGAAGTATGCCGAAGTACCACCAAACTAAAAACGTTGCATGATTCATGCTCCGCCTGAAGCCAGACCTGAAGCTGTAATCTAAAGCCTTACTAATCACAGCAGCAGCACCAGGCAAACATTGGAACCTTGCCTTGCAGGAAGCAAGGGCATCGGGCTTTTGAAACCCATATTGCACATTCTGGGGCAACGTACATTCCCACCATATGTATGGCGCACAAAGGCCATCGCATGCATGGTCCGCTGGGGCATGGCACGCAGCCAGCCTTGCCAAGATGCCTATGCTGTCCCTCAAGTCTCCACGGGTGCCTCACAGGCCACCATCTATGAAATCGGCCACCATGCCTTGCTCATCTGTGTTCAGCAGAATGTCTGATATCGAGGCCATGCCTGTCCATGGGTCAGCGGTCGCTGCACCAGGTGCTGACAGGAGTGGCAGGCTGTCCAGCAGTGATGTGTCGCCCTGGGCACCTGCACCTTGCGTGTTGGGCCCACTTGTCATGCCGAGGGACTGGATGGATTGCATCCCCAGGGAGGGCACATCATCGCTAAACAAGCCAGTCAAACTATCAGGCCCCATCGCCGGCACCTGCTGCTGCTGGTGTACTTGCTCCAGCAGCTGTTGCTGCTGTTGCAAGTGCTGTTGCATGAACAGCCGTTGCGCCTGCTGCTGCTGCGCCTCTTGCTGCTGCTGCTGCTGCTGCTGCTGCTGCTGCTGCTGCTGCTGCATCAGCACCTGGTGCAGTTGCATGTGTTGCTGCTGTGGCGTCAGCTGCTGAGCAGCTTGCCGCAGCTGGGCTGCAGCCGTTGCTGCAGGGCCCATGAGCACAGGTCCATTGGGAAGCCTGGGCAGTGATTGACCGGGCCCGTTGCCCGCAGCAGGCGGCATCACATCCTCCAGCTTCCGCACGTGTGTGTAGTTGGTGGCAAAGATCTGTGCGGTGCATGCCACAGGCAGGGCACGATGGGTTCAGTTGTGACGCTTCCAGACCTCAAGCTGCCATCACGACCGACATGCCTCCGAGCGCGGTGCGCAAATTGAAAGGGCCCAAATTCCGACAAGCCTGCCAGCGCTACTGCCTGTCTGCCATTGCACAACAGCCACACACGCAGCCTGACTCCCCTGCCCACCAGCGCGGCACCCAACCCTCACCTTGCGCTTGTCCACACGCCGCCCGCTGTACACGTCCAGCAGGTGTGTGGCGCCTGCGTAGTCTCGGATGAGAGTGTCTGCGCGCCGCGATGCCATGTCAGCCTCTGTGATCAACACATGCAGTATGCCCTCCGGCCCAGCCAAGGGGTGTGATGCCAGGGCCTTGACCGCGAGCGCCAGCCCACCGGAGCTTGCTGACATGGATAGTCGGCATACGAAGGTGCCGGTCGGCTCGGCCACAAGCGCGCGCATCGCGGCTTCGCGGCCCACCTCAAATCCGGCCACCACGCATGGGTCTGTCATGTTCCACAGCCCCGGCACCTGCTTCAGCAGTGCCAGCATCGCGCGGAACTGGGGCACAAAGAGTGCGAGCTGGCCATACAGCTGCTGTGGTGCCATCATGCTCACCGTGCGCGCATCACCAAGCCCAGCCAATGCCACCAGCGCCTGCATGTCCAGCTGTGTCAGCCGCCGCGTCAAGCCCGTGGAGCTGTACTCTTCAGAGATCCATTCCACCAGGCCAGCTACACTCGGCTCGTGGCCAGGCAGCTGGCTGCCGGCATAGCCCATGCCATTGCCGTGGTACCCCGGGTGCTGCTGCGGCAGCATGGGGCTCATGCCGTAGTGCAACATGCCTTGCCCCATGCCGGCAGCCATGCCATGGCTACCCATCATCCCAGGCATCATGCCAGTGGCTGAACCCTGTGCAGAGGTCCTGCTGGGAGCCCATCCGTCCACACTGCCTTGCCCGCTCAGCCCAGAGTGGACGTTGCCCGGGCCCATCCACCCTGAACCACCATCCAGCCCTGCAAGCAAGCTGGACAGCTCGAGCCCTTGATCCCTGCCAGGCACCATCGCCCCAACCCCAGCAGCTAGCAATGGCTGCTGCTGCTGCGGTGGCAGCAGCTGCTGTGATTGTGGCACGGAGCTCTGTGGCAGGAGCAGGGGCTGCGCACTGGGCTGCAGGGAGGGGCCTGCACTGTCAGGGCTCATGCCAAGCTTGACTGCTGCCGGCCGCCACTGCTCCGCGCGGCAGGTGGAGATGGTGGGCACATTGAAGAGGCTGATGAGGATGTCTGCACATACAGCACATTCAGCGCATAGTTTGCTGGCGTTAGGCGAGTAACAGTGAGGCAGATGGGACACAACACTGCACGATGCAGAAGGCAATTTTCAAAACAGTCCTCCCAGCACAATCTGATTTCCACTCCACTCGCCATAACAGTTCTCTCTGACGGTTCCGAATCCCACCCCACTTGTCCCAAAAAGCCCTGTGCTCTGCACACGCGCACATCCGGGCCCCAGAGCATGTGCACAACGCTGTCCCAAAGTGTGCCATATCCAGCCAGGCACCAGCGCACCTCCTGTCGCAGGCAGCACGCAGCAGAACGCAATAAACACGGGGCTCATGCGGGAGGGCTTGCAGAAGCGCAGGTCTGTGAAGTTGAAGTCGTAGACTGACACGCTGTGTCCGTCCGGGACGTCAATTGGTGGCACTGCTCCCACAGGCCATGAGTTGGGCCCAGTGTAGACAGTGCCGCTGCTCGCCTGTGCGCGCATGCCTGGCTGCCCCCCGGTGTTTGCACTGCTGGTGTTGCTCTGCTTCACGCTGCTGCCGCTCCCCGTGTCAGATCCCCCGGAATGCGTGCTGTCAGCTGGTGCTGCAGCTACGCATGGCCCCACAGCGGACGGTGTGCTATGGGCGCTTGTGCCTTCCCCATCTGTTGCCTCCATGCCTGCGCTGGGGCTCTGCGCTGACCCCGTGTCCTTATTCAGCAGGGAGGACGTCACAGGTAGGCCCAGCCCCTGGCTCAGCTGCATCAAGCGCTGCGCCTGCAGCTGCTGCAGCTGCTGCGGGGGGACTGGAACTTGCCCGCTGCCAGTTCCTGGTGCCTGGTTGAGGAGCAATGGCCCTGGCAGGGGGCCAGACCCAGTGGCTCCTGAACTTGTGGTTATCACCCTGGAGTTGGTTGCTTGTGTGGCAGTGGACGTGGCATGTGCATCAGCTGCACTCGGCACCGGCGCCTGCATACACCATGCACAGCATCCCATCCTTGATTGATTGATCACGCCGTGCAAGGGCAGCGTGGTGGGACACGTGGTGTGACACATCGTGTGACGCGTGCTCAAGCATGCTGCGCCATCATTGCCCAGCATAGTGCACCCAGCAACCGTACCTCATGCGTGTCTAGCGTGTGTGCTTGCATAAGGGTGCCCCGGAGCATGGCACTCGTCGTCCTCTGCAGATCAGCAAACGTCACACGTGGTGAGCTGGTGGCAGCAGCAGGATGAGGGCTACATCCAGCAGGACACGGCGGTTCACTGCAGCATGCATGCAAGCCATGAGTTGCAACTAAGTTTTGTTCATGGCCACAGCGCACCATGCTTTTGACGCCACTGAAGCTGGGCAGTGGATCCCATGCTGTGATCGCCTCTGCCTCCTGTTCAGTCATCAGGCATACCTGCGCCTGCAGCTGCAGGCTCAGGGGCTG
The DNA here is from genome assembly GCA_001662365.1 of Chlamydomonas applanata. Classification (NCBI taxonomy): domain Eukaryota; kingdom Viridiplantae; phylum Chlorophyta; class Chlorophyceae; order Chlamydomonadales; family Chlamydomonadaceae; genus Chlamydomonas; species Chlamydomonas applanata. Next base: position 4,097 of record BDCZ01000375.1, on the reverse strand, counting down.
GTTGTGTACCACCTCTGCGCGCAGCCTGAACCCTGGCTTGATGAACCTGCAGGAACACGGCATGCGCACGGCGCGCATGTTGACTACCGCTGCGGTTAATTACTTCAGGCTGTCAAGGATCAGTTGCTGCAGACCAGGCTGCTGCTTGCTACAGTACTGCGCATATATCTTCAATGCGCGCCTGCCCGTCCAGGTGCATGATGCGCATCATGTGCGTCCCCTCAAAGCCCCATGGCACCCAGCACTTACTTGTCTGTGCGCAGCGGTAGAGCCCATTCTGCTGGCGCTTCCACAATGCTCCATCTGATGGCTTCCGGAGCGGCAGTCCCCATGCTCGCTACATTCAGGCTGTTTCGGGCTTCCCATCCACTCAGCACGCTGGTGGTGAGCCCGCTGTATCTGACAGCGCATGTTTGCCAGCCCGTAGGCGCTGCGCAACGTGAGATTGCAAACATTTGAGCACAGTACAAGTTGTTGGACCACTCCATTCGAAACCAGCTAGCTGTGCGCGCGACGACTTGATCAATGCCAGATATGCAATTCACGCGCTGTCGGGGCGCACCTGGAAAAGTATCGCGCCTGGACGCTGCCTCTAACACGGCATTCTTCCGCTGGTCCATGGCACTATGCAGTACTGATGATTGGAAGCATGCTAGCAAGTTCAGGACACCCCATGACTATCTCCCGGTCAGGACAACAGGTGCAAACCGTCAATGTTGTTGCTCCATATACAAGGGCATGATCTGGGCTGCTGTGGCGCGGTGGCCCCTTGGGCATCTCAGTGCGGAGCGCCGGAATGAGATAGATTGGGATGACTGGTATCTGGACGAGACGGAAGGATAATTACCATGTATTATAGTACAGCTGAAAGACGCAGCAAGTCAACCCGAGTGTGTGTACTGACGTACTGCTTTAATCGTGTTTGGGACTTGTGGCCCCTTTCCTGTTTTTGTACTTTCTGCCCTGCAGGGGGCTTGCAGGTTGCCCAACTGGTCTGATCGTCCTTTTCATACTCCTTCTGGTATCGACGGCAGCTTGCTCTCATGCTGTCCCGCCCACGCACACATGCACTCCGCACTGGCACCGGCATTCGCCTTCACCCCTGAAACCGTGCAAGCCTGCAGGATGTTGTCTGCATCACCCAGCACGCGGAGAAGTGCAAGGAGAAACAGAGGTCCACCGTCCCCTCGCACCTATGCCTTGCCAATAAGCCATTGATAGCGTTGCGGCATCAAACCATTCACAAGTTCTAGGCCATCCTTGCACCTGCCCTCTCGCCTGGGGCAGTTAGTGCTGGACGCCGCAGGCATCACCAGCATCATGCACAGCCACAAAGCAGCAACCGCACCCAGGCCACTGCTTCGCCATCCCTTGATGTGCTGCAACACACTTCCAGTGTCGTGTTGGGGGATCAGCCTGCCTGTGGGCAGCATATGCCACGTGCTGACACACAGGCAGGCAAGTATGCAAGCACGCTGAACACGGCAGGTGTGCACCTGTGGGCGCGCCGAGGGCGGGACCTGCCGCTGGCCAGCAACAGTGTCACAAGACCCGCTGAATCCCGAGGGTGACACTGCTCCAGTCTCTGCTGTAACTGGTACGGGTATGCCCCCCTTCAAACGCCTGCTTGTTGTGAAAATGTCCAGTGAGAAAGGTTGGGTGGTTTCGGGCCAGTTTTGCTCCCTGCTGTCAGCTGCGCACTGGCCGATGGCTGCGTGCACTACGTGGCACGTTGCTGCTTCCCTCCCCTTGCTGCAGCCATCTGCACACCCACAACCTTGGTCTTGAATAAAATGCTGGGGTTGTATCACACGGCTTGCATGCGGCCTGCCGCCGGTGTCCCCACTCAGGTGCAAGAGACCCGTACTCTTCGTGCGATCGAGTCCTAACACACGCCCATCTAGCCGCACGCTCGGCTCTCCAAGCCCAAGTGTGCCTGCCTCTGTTTGTGCACCACATTCCTCAGTCTGCGCGCCGTGTACCTCATGGCATGCGCCTTGTTTGCGGCCCGCCTGAATTACACGTGCGCCAGCCCCATGCATGCGCACACATGAATGCCTGCTGTGCCCTATGATGCATGTGTGCGTGTACAGTGGCATGCTCAGTTACACTCAATGAATCCGTCCTTGCTGCTGCTGTGACTGCCGCCCGCCCGCCAGCTGGATGGTCCCTGGGCACTACAAAGTCGTTGGCCCCCGTTGCCCACTAGAGCAGACCAGTTTGATTTAGATGATCAAATATGCCACTTGTAGGAACGCAGGCAGATGATGAATAAGTACTGTTTGAACTTCTCGTTTCATGGTGGCTGCGCAAATGGCCGTGCTTACATGATGAACGCGCACTTTGAGTGAAAGGAAATGCCGAGGGACCTAAATCCAGTGTCCATATCTCCCCAAATGCAGACACAACGATTTTTAGCCACATTGCCCTAGCACCACATGTGGCATATATGATCATCTAAACCAAACTGGTCTGCTCTAGTGGGCAACGGGGGCCAACGAATTTTGTTGTCGAGGGGCAGTACATAAACCATATGCCGTGATGAATCTCCACCAACAGCTGTCCACCTATTCCATTAGAGCAACTTGATTTCAACGTATGCTCGAGCAACGCAACTTGTATTCAAGAGAGAATCTCGATGCGCTGGTTCCTTGTTTCAGTGTTGCTTGTGAGCAGCATTGTAAGCACGTGTCGGGCTGCTCCTGCAGGTGCGAGGCTGGCATGTACATGTACATGCACATGTATGGCTGCTGGCATTCACCAAGCTTCGAGAGCAAAGCATTTGAGCACTTGGATCATCATGTGAATATATTGCACGCGCGCGCTGGCTATCGGGCGAGGGAGCGGCATGGGGCGGGCGTCCATCAATTTTTGTTTTCAGTTGCGCCCTGAACCTTCAATCCGTCGCCTCATGGGAAGCTGCCTCCCAATAGCTTGTGTGTGCTTCGAGTTGATTACGGTTGTGCATTTGTACATGCTGCTCTCGTCTTGCACCCTGCGCATTATGAGCATGCTGGTGACCTATCTACCCTGCCTGTGCTGCCGCATCCATATCTGTCACCTGCTGACCACGCGCGATTGATGACTTGCGCACCATGCCTGCAGGCGGGCGAAGCGGTGCACGCAGGCCGCCCTCTCCGCCTAAGCCCCCTAGGCCCCCCAGGCCACCACCCCACAGTCCCCCGCCCACCACGCCCCGCCCGCCTGCGCCTCCGCCCCTCCCCCCAAGCGACCAGTCGCTCGTGCCCCTGGACGGCGTGCTGACCCTGCGCATGTGGAACCTCCCCTTCACGCCCACCTTGGTGCCTGGCGCTGCTGGCAACCACGCAGGCGGCGTGCTAGCAGATGACGTGGCTGCCGTGTTCAGCGCCTACTGCATGGTAAGCACACGGCCATGGCAACGAGCTGCAGCTAGCAACCTGCTGCTCGTTCAATTTGCATATGTGGCGACATGGGACCTTCACACCTGGTGTTGTTGCGTGCGCTGCATGCAGGTAGACCCCACACAGGTGGTGGTGGTGTCAGTGGCTGATGCGGGCAGCGCCGTGTACAACGGCACCTGGGGCGCAAGCATGAAAGCCAAGGGCAAGCTGCTGCCAACTACATCCATATCCTTCACAAGCGCATGCCGCCAAGACCTGGCACTGGGCACGACGCGCGATGGCGGCACTGGCACTGTGAACGCCGTCACCAAGCTGGTGTACAGCTGCCGCGCCAACCTGCAGCAGGCAGCGGGCACCTGGTTCTTCACGTGAGTAGAGTAATGAATATAACAGGAAAATAACAAGAAAATAACAGGGAAATAACAGGAATATAACAGGGAAATAACATTAAAAAAACAGCAGCACGCCGGGTTGTGACGGATGTGTTTGCATGACCAGCAGGCACCTAATGTTGATCACCGTGCGCAGGTGGGCGCTGGGCTAATTAGAAAGCAACTTGAAGAAAATGTGCAGCAGTGCAGTGCCTCCCTTTAATGCTGTATTATGCGATGGTATTTGCACCATATGGTGTTTGCACCACGCATCACGTCGGCAACAGCAACCAGGCTGTGTTAATGCATGCACGTTACAGTCTTTTGCATGCAACCTGTTGCT
>BDCZ01000374.1:44670-60354 GCA_001662365.1 Chlamydomonas applanata | reverse complement strand
GTGTGCGGTTTTATAAAGCAAAGCTTGCTTGCCTGATATCTGCTACCCCGCTGCCCCAGAACAGGTAGTGGATGTGCTTCAATCGGAGTGCAAGTTGTCTGGATTTGTGAGCCGGAGCACGGAAGATGGTATATCGGTGATAACAGCATTGGTGCCTGCCGAGGTGCACAACATGCCCTGGCTGGGAGCTTCAATTTCGTTTCGATTGCTGGTCCGACCCATCAGGCGGCAGCGGCAGCCTCTTGGTACTGAGTTCAATGAACACTGCGTAGCCGTGGGGTTTCGCGAGGTGGCTTGATGCCTCGACCATGCAAGCATGCAAGCGGACAACGCATGCACACCATCATGACCCGCGCAGGCGTCTGGCCTTGTGATGCATGAGCTTGATAAGATTGGCTGCGGTGTGGCATGGGGCCGGCTAGAGCTGGTGGCGGTTGCCATGGCCAAGCCTCTGCGGCCAGGTGTGTGTGCGTGGGCTTGCATTGCTGCTGCATGCAGTGCGACACCGAGAAGTGGACGAGCCGTACCTGGCAGCGCTGTTGGCTCAGCAGCACGTGTGGGTTGATCTGATGGGTGGTCCGGCTGCATCCAACAGCAGGCAGCCAGTCGCGCGGGAGTGATGTGGCTGCTGCTTGCATGCGGATGGGTCCTGGTAGGCAGGCGTGGGCCATGTGGAACCCAGGGCGAAGCATGGTCACGTGCCTGCCTCATCAGCTGCTGCACACTTGCATATGTTACCGGTATTGTAAAGCGTCATATACTTGCAAGGATTCATACTTGGGCTTAGGCACAATAACGCTGTTCCGCTCATGCACCTCTTCCTGCCTGCTTCGCTGGTGGCTGCAGCATACGAGCGACTGGGAGACATTGGCGTGTGGTAAGTGGGGCTGGAGGGCTCGGGAGGGTCGCCTAGTCAGGCAGCAGCCCATCAAATCCTCTGCAGTAGCTGGTCCTGAAGAAATCCCGTCACGTGCTCCCATGTACTCCAGTCTCTGGTAACTCAGGAGTTACAATAATTTAAATCCACCGCAGCGTTTAGATGACTACCATATGTACATTACAGTAGCTGTAACGGTATCGGTAGCAGGTGCGAGGTGTACATGTAGGGGTATCGCGCTGCTTGACAGGGCCTGCTGCAGACCAGCTTCACTTGTCATAATGTCAAGGCATGTGGCAATCTGGGAGGCCCTGGACACTTGAACCAGCCGCGCCCAAGCCTGCCGCTGGTTTGGTGCAGGGCTGCGTGCACAAACTGAATCATGCCTGCAGGCTTGTGGGCCTGCTGGCTGAGGCAAGAGCATGGCTGATGGCGGGCACTGATCCCATGCACTGCTTCCCCACCGCACAATATGTCAGACGGAATCCAGACCGAAACATAACAGCTGCGCACGCGTGTGTACTGCGCCTGCGCAGGAAGCAGCAGCTGATCTCAGCGTTCAAGAACAGCGCGGCAGCGCGCATGTCGATCGAGGAGGTGGGGCGGGCAGGGCTGGCTGGACACATTAGTATGTGGCAGCATGTGGATGGCTGGCTGGGCGTATATAATAGTATGTGGCAGTCTTTTGCCTGATGTTTGGCCAAGGGCTCTTTATGCCGGGCGTTGACCTTGCTGCATGCCAACGCTGCGTCAGATGTACCACATGGTGGAGGACGGTGCGGGCCTGTCTGTCGACTACCTGCTGTACATTTTTGTTGCTGCGAGCATCGCCACGCTGGTGCGCCGCACGTTGACCTCTCAGGGTTCAGGTTGAGGGTCTCAAGGCAGCGGTTTGGCAGGAGGTTTCAGAAAGGGTTTTGCTCTTCTAGGCACCAGGGGCAGGGGCAGCACTCATTCATAACATGCGGACAGGCTTGGAGGCGGAGTGGGGCGAGGGGTGGAGAGAGGCAGGCGGATCCCCTTCTATCAACATGAGCAGCTTGGGGAACGGGGCACCAGGCAGGCAGGCCTGTGGCTGGCTGTCTCAGTTCCAGCTGGTGTATGTGCAGCTGACTGCGACAAGCAGCTGCTACATTGAGAAGGTGGCATGGGATTAAAGCTTCTGCGATCTTGCATTCATCGCTTGTGCTGTGACTCTCACACACGAAGCAAGCCCATCATTTCACCGTTTTCATGCTTGTCGCCTTCACGCACGTGTCAGGGCATGATCACGGACAACACGGTGATGGTTGTGGCGTCCATGCTGCTGTCGCCCCTGATGGGGCCCATCCTGGGTGCGTGGCGTCTGTGCTGCTGCTGCTGCTGCTGCTGCTGCTGCTGCTGCTGCTGCTGCTGCTGCTGCTGCTGCTGTCGCTGCATTGTCCCAGCCACATTCGGCCACTTGCCTTGTGACAAGCAGCAGACCACCTCATAGTGGCACAGTATCACAGTAACCATGGCCCACCCTGCTGTGCCCAGTCACCAATCGTGGCCAACCACCTGCACGACCAACAGCCTATCAATTACCCGCCAGCCAACCAAATTGTGCATTTAACCAATTGATCGTCCAACCAACCAATCACCATGTCTTGCAGGGTTCACACTTGGTACAGTGCTGCGTGACAAGCACCTGATCGTGACGGGCATCATAGCAGAGGTCATTGGTATCTTTGCAACCTTCCTGGTCAGCTTCATCATGGGACTCATCGTGTCCGGCTGGCGTGAGGTGTGTGCCACTACACCCTGAAGCTGTGCAGCTGGGCTCAGCAAGTAGAACGCCTGGCCTGAAGGGGTACCCCATGGGTGCATTTCCGGCTGGTGTCACCACCTAGAGCCACGCTACAGCGAGCACATCATGCACACGCTCATGATGCCTAGCGAGCACACGGCAGTGGCGTGCATGGCCGCTGTACTGTAAGGCCAACGTACCGTACTGCATTTTGAACTGTACTGCTGTACTGCCGTATGACAGGTGCCACGGATGTACGACTGGCCCACCGAGGAAATGAGGAGCCGCGGGGATGTGGGGAATCTGCTGGCCGGCTTCTTCTTCGCGATACCCTCCGGGATTGCGGTGGCCCTGAGCTGCATGCAGGGCGGTGTCAACATGCTGGTGCGTACCGCCTGAACCGATCTGTACCGCCCTGGATTGCATGTACTGCCCTGACATGTTTAACGTATTATCATTATCAAACGTACTGCCGTGTACTGCAACAGCGTCGACACTGTGCGTATGCGCCGTTCGTGCGCCAGGCGTAGGGCCGTTGGTGGTTGTGGCCATACGCTGCGGGGGGAGGGGGGGAGGGGGCCATTGCGTGGCTGTACCCCATGCCTGCACCACACGCACGCACTTGGCTGTGCACAGCCCAGCCCCTACACCCTGAATGCTGCATCGATCACTCTGTGCACCCTGCGTAGTGTGCGGCAGCGCACCTGTACTGCTCACTGTGTACCGCTCGCAATGAATAGCTATTATGTTTTGCTCCCATGTACCGCCCGTGAAGGATGTACCGCTGCTGTACCGCAGGTGGGCGTCGCGATCGCCGCGTCGCTGCTGACCCCATTGTGTAATGCCGGCCTGAACCTTGGCTTTGCCGTGATTGGCGCGCGGCTGTCCAGCGCCGACCCCGACGATGTGTACAACGACACGCAGTTCTTCCACATCTCGGGCGTCTCTGTGCTCCTCTTCCTCATCAACGTGGCCACCATCTACTGCACCTGCATCATTGTCTTTGTGGCCAAGCGCATCCGGCCTGTGCGCCGCAAGATGATGAAGTACACACCGGCCCCCGGCATCAACACGCGCGCACCTGGTGCAGGAACAGGCATGCCGGGCGCCCTGTCAGCAGCGCTGTCTGGCAGGTCTGACAAATCTAACGGTCAGCTTGTCCACGCTGACAGCCGTGACAGCCGTGACAGCGCTGGCGCCAAGGTGGCAGTAGCGGCTGGGGCTGCGCTGCTGGACATCCGGGACAAGTCGGCAGCGGCTGTGACGGCGCGCTCCGCACCCGCTCCTGCTGTGACAGTGCGCGTGGACACTTCCAGCGGCTCATCCATGCTGGGGGCTCTTGACAACGGCCAGCAGGCCAGCGCATTTGCAGACGCGGCGGTGCAGGACGAGAAGCACGGGTGGCTGGCTGTGCGGCAGGCTGTGACGGACGGCCTCCTCAGCCCAGCAGGCTCTATCCCTCCGCATGGTGACAGCGTTCTGCAGCATCAGTGATGGGTGGGCTGCCAGGCTGGCTGCACTCAGCTGAGCAGCGCTTCTCAGCTGAGCAGCGCTTCTCAGCTGAGCGGCGCTTCTCAGCTGAGCGGCGCTTCTCAGCTGAGCGGCGCTTGCATCATCCCCTTGGCGCATTCAGGCTCGCTGCCCCAGGGGCCGACTGTGGCCTGTGTGACCTATGGCTGCAGAGTGATGTGGCCCTTGGCTGGTTTCAAAGGTTGGGTACTTGGATAATGGCGTTTGAAGGCTGGGCTGGGGCTGGGTTTCTGGGATCTGAATCAAGTCTGAAACTAGCATGCACCTTGAATTGTGGCGAGCTGTGGGTTCAAGGAAGGAGCTGACCTAGGGCGAGCTGCATACAGCCATGTCACGATGATAGCATGCATGATGGTGATAGGGTGAGTGTGTGAGGCAAGGCAGGAAGTAAAGGGTGCCCCCCCCCGGCAAGTAATGAACGGTATAGAACTCGTAGCACCCTGCGCCCGTCAAGCACCTTTCATCGTAGGTCGTCACTTGCCAAACATGCCAGCTGTAGAGTTGTACAGTGGACCTTTTCATGGTTGTGAAGCCGCCAGACTACATGACTGCGGCGTGCGGGCTGGCTGAGGCACGCCATCAGGAAGACTCGGCTGCTGAGCATGCTGCTTATGATAAGTGGCTGCTGGTCATGGTGGCTGTTGCTTAGTTTGTCTATTGTCAAGCTTGAGCTGTTGTACACAGTGCATGCTGTTTGGCGCTTGGATGCTTGGCACAGTGGGGAGATGAATGATGTACCGAATGTCTGCAGGCTGTTCCTGTACATGACAGGTGGTCACTGCGGTGTGGCTGCCTGACCGTGGTGAGCTGGCTGGCTTTGGCACATGTGTAGACAGACTGGACTGCGTGGTGTACAGTTGCTTCAGTTGCTGGTTGTTACTGTGCAGCCTTTTCAATGGTTGGCACAGTGCACACTTGGGATCTTGGCTGGTTTCAATCATAAGGATCATGAATTCATGATGCACTGGCTGCCTAACAGCCTGTGCCTTCGTTGTGTTGGTTGTTTGAGCTTGGATGTTGACATTGAGATGGCTGAGTGGTTATGGCATGATGAGAGATATTCCATGAACGTCATGGAGCAGTTGTGGCACTTGGACGCTTGGTTGGTTTGCAGCATGGTATGCACGGTGCACCGAGTGTTTGGTTGCTCGCAAGTTGCGGTCTGGCACATGCACGTCTGTTCAGTCAGTTCAGCACAGCATGGTTTACTTGTGAGTAACAGGAGCTGTGACGCCTGGCTCTTGTTGGCCTGATCCCCTTGTATGTGGAGGAGGCCTGTGCTAGCATTCTGAAACCAGCTTATAGAAGTAAGCATCGTAAGACTAATTGAAAGGGTGCTTCGTTGTGTGGTCAAACTGCGGGCCCGTTGTGGGTATTGCTCTGTGCGCAGGACACCGCAAGTCCATTGGCATTGCACTGGCCATCACAAGTGTGGTACCATACAGTTGGCGGGGTCCTGCAGCGTCATATGAACGCTCGGCTGGACCGTCGGTTTGCTATGTTGTTAAAAATCTTGAAGGTAATCAATCACAGGGTAGATATGAATTCATGAGACTAGCAACTGCGAGGACACCATCTAAAGCAGGGCTCACTACAACAAGCCAGAGCTCAACACCAAACATCATACTCCCCAGCCGTCCAGACATCCATACCCCTGCGTCTCCCCATGTGCTAGGGAGGCCCCTCAGCTCTGCATTGTTCAGCTCAAAGACGTCCAGGATGAAAGATATACCCCCAAATCAGTGTGGACAGATCTAATGACTTAGAGCCCCAGGATCTCAGGATCTTGGGGGATCTTGTGAGATAAATCATGACACCATCAGATCAGGGGGGACGAGTTCAAAAGACTTGTGGCTTCAGGTACGGGTGAACAGGTGGGGGGGTAGGGGGCGCGCACTGCAGCAGCTGTTGCTGCTGGGGGGGCGGCGTGCCGGGCTGTTGCTGCGGCACTGCTATTGGCTGCTGCTGCAGGGGGCCGCTGTACTGCTGCTGTGGCGGCGGCGGCAGCGGCGGCTGCTGAGCGTACTGCTGGCCGAGCTGCTGTGGTGGTACACCGTACTGCTGCAGGGGCGCACCGTACTGCTGTGGGGGTGCGCTGTACTGCTGCTGCTGCTGCGGGCCGGTGGGCACCAACGGTACCATGCCCGGCGGTACCTGCTGCTGCAGCAGTGGCGGCTGCTGGGCGCCGTACTGCTGCTGGGCGCCGTACTGCTGATGGACACCGTACTGCTGCTGCATGTCATACTGTTGCTGCGGCACCTGCTGCTGCCCCGGCTGCTGCTGCATGGGGTACGCCTGCTGGCCCAGCGCTTGCATGGGCACGCCCATCTGCTGGTGCGGCATGGCGCCAGGCGGTACACCACCGCCATGCGAGCTGTACACAGGCATCGCGGCACCGCCCCCTTCGCGGATCAGCGGCAGAGGGCTCTGCACGTTCAGGCCCGGCAGCATAGGCGGCGGGGCCGCGAGGCCCTGCGCTGCCGCCGCTCGGTTGGCCATCAGGCCTTCGTACTGGTCCCTGAGTGAGGCCCCACCGCCAGTGGACTGTGAAGTCCCTGAGCGCTGCGTGCCGGCGGCTGGGGGTGGGTGTCCCTGCTGATCCCGGAGCAGCCCCAACGGGCTGTGCACTGTCAGCTGTGGCGGGGGGGTGCCGGGGGGGATGACAGAACGCGCGTCGGGGAAGGCGGTGTAGGTGGCGTAGGGCGCGGCCGCAGCAGCGGTGCCAGGCAGCGGTGGTGCGCCGGGCGACGACAGTGCACGGCGCTGTTCGGGTGAGTGAAACGCGGGGTCTGTGGAGGGGCGCGCCTGTGGCCAGCGGTAGGAGGAGCAGTGCCCAGGCAGTGGGAATGGGTTGGTGATACATTCATACTTGCGATACTATATGGTAGCTGTCCAAGCTTGTGATTCAGGCAAAGGCTGGTGATGTGGAGCTGAGGGCGCACAGTCATGCATGCACGCCGGCCGCGGCACGGCGCCGTCGCCGCGCCTGCAGCAGTCAGTTGGTTGACGCAGTGCACCAGCAATACAAGCAGCACCATGTGGCAGTACAGACGTGCGGTACGTACCGCCATGGATGCATCCTCGCGCAGCAGTGGTAGTACAGAGTACATGGGGGCCCAGGGCGCAGATCCCGGGCCTGCAGGGCCCGCCATCGGCAGTGTGCTCATATCACCGTACGCTGGGGCGGAGCCGGGGGGTGCAGGGGACAGAGCGCGCATGTTTGGCGGCAGCTGCGCGTGGTAGTCCTGCGGGCGAGGTGGGTGCGAGGGGTGTGAGGGCTGGGAGGGGTGGGAGGAGTGGGAAGGGTGAGAATGCAGGGGAGGGTGGGATTAAAGGGCGGCAAGAGAGCTGGTCAGTGTGAAATGGTATAAAGCGGACGGTATAGCAGAGGAATAACAGACTATTAGTATGCCACCCAACACCGTCCAGAAGCATCTGGAACCATTCTGCAGGAGCAGTATGGATGACAAGGGGCCGCCCACCAGTGCGCCATGCGCACCATGTAGGTTGGGGGGGGGAGGTTCTCACGCATGAGCAGGCTCGGCGTGGCCATAGGCACGATGGGGGTGTCCCGCTGGTACCTGCGCACGAGAGCAAGAGCGTGGGTATGAGTGTGGGGAGAGTGATAAAGAGTGGCATGGAAGAAAGGGAGTGAGTATGACCTGAGGTACAACTCAGAATCCATGAATTATGATGAAGATCACAGAGCCCAATCGCCAGAACAGGTACGTCCAGACAAGGGGCACCAACTGTCTCAGAGAACGGCGATTACTATCAGCTTCCTGCTGTGTTGCAGCCGCACCTGAACTGCGAGGTGTCAGGCACTGGGCTGCAATACAGCGGGTCGAGCGGTCCACGGCCCGCTCTTGCCGCCATGTCGGCCTGTAGTGCCAGCAGGTCCTTGTACTGCTGCGGTACGGGCGCATCCCGTGGGATCATGATGGGCTCGGGCTGGCCGGGCCGCAGGCTGGTGGTCGTCGGTTGTTCGGTTTGTTTGTAGGCACGTGGTGAGGGTGGAGAGGGCAGGTGGGGCAGGCGGAGCACAATCAGGGGCATATGAGCAAGCTTGGTGGGTGGGGCATGCAGCAGACGAGTTAGCAACACTACTACTAGCATTAAGCAGCTCAAGGTCGAGGCCGCCCTCCAAACCCCAACCTACCCCAAACCTCACCCAACCCTCCCACCCGGCGCCAAACCTTGCAAGAGAACCCCAAACCTCAAACAGATTCCATAACCTGGAAGTGATGCATCCCCACACCATGCCCTTCATCCCAGCACTCACTCATCCCAAAACTCAACCTCTGCCTCAGGGCCGTCAAAGACGACCGCACGTGGCCGTGCCTTTGTGCCAGGCACGGACGGTGTGTACTGCTGGAACTCAGCTGCGGCGTACTGCTGGCGGTACCACGATGCGATGTACGGGTTATGCTGTGCGGTGGCGCTGTTTTGGGCCTGGGCCTGTGCGTGCGGAGCGAGGAACAGCAAACTGATCATGTAAAACCTCGAATTGATGAAGCATGAGTAAAAAACAATACATCCTTGATAAACAAATGCTGCATGGACCGTCTTCTGTCAAGTGGGACCTTGACAGCGTGCTCCAGACCATTCCTTTCCTGTTCATTTTGGTCTACACCGCCTCCCTTCCCTCCCCTACCTTGCGATTGAAAACCCACCCATGCCCACCCCCAACACACAGCACAACATCCGCTCTCTTCCGCCCCTCCCTCCCCACCTGCACTGTCAGCGCGTTGCGCAGGCGGGACAGTGTGGCCGCCAGCCGGTTCTTTGCATCGCGCTCCGCAGCCAGCTCGGTGTGCAGCTGCGCATCAGGCAGGCAGGCAGGCAGCCCATGCAGCTCACACCAGGCAGCTGCAGCGGGTCGGCAGACAGGCGCCTGTTCTAACGTATGTATGTGTGTGCGCCACGTGCTCTGTGTATACCAAATCCATTCGCATCGCCTCAAGGTATCCTTGATATCAATAGCCCGGCGTCGCACCGTGGGGTTTCACGGTTATGGCAGGTCATAAACATACTGAAGCAGATGAATCTCTCAGTTGAATCGCTGTCTTATTTTTATTATCATTCATTATCACAAACATACCAATCTGATCGCAGCTGGTGCCGCAGGGTGCACCGCAGGCTGCATCACAGATGTCCTTGACTTCCTAACTCAGCCAGGCCCACACGCACTCACCGCTGACAGGTCCACCACCTTTGCGTTCTCCGCGCGCAGCCCACCCAGGGCCAGCTTGGCCTGAGCCAGCTCCTCAGACGCAGTCACCAGACCCACCTGCAGCTCCTGCACCACGTGGAGCGCCCCGGCGCAGGGCAACAGCAGTGTGATTAGCACCACATTCCATAGATTGAATAGCACCCTGACCAAGTATACCGTACTCATGTACGCTGTATTATACCGTGCAGATGCAGATCAAGTGTGCGCTAAGCAAATGGACAAACAAGCGCACAACGCTGCGTGTGTACCTTGCACCGGCGCACGAGGGTGGCAATGACTGCAGCGGAAGATGCAGGCAGAGAGCCGGACAGGATGGCCTTGACATCCAGTGAACCTGCCAGCAGCGCGCCCTCGGGGTCGCCCCCCCGTGCGTCTACGAGGCACAACACGGTTCCAAAAGGGGTGCGTTGTGAGTCCTGAAACTGTTTCTCGAGGCAATGAGCATGCCCACTGGGTGGCCACGTGCGGGACGGGCGGGATGCAGGAGACCCGTGTTGCTTGGTTAGTAGCAGGGTGAAGGATGGGGCAGCACGGGTAAGGCAGCACGCAAAGCCCCCACAAAAAGGGACCGGCAAGCCCTGGTTGTGAGACCAACCGCCCCAAACAGGAGGCCTCCACCAGTGACACGCGCGCCGCTGCAACAAACGCCACCATCCCACTGCACCCCTACCCCTGCTGAGCATTTACGCATGCGGGGCGCACCTTGCTGCGCCAGCGCCGCCATGCGCTTTTCAATCATCGCCACCTCGCCGCGGAGCCCCGTGGTGTGTGGGTCAGCCGGCAGCAGGCCCGCGGCCTGCAGGACATGCATGGGACATGGGGCACTGTTGGGCGGGGGGTGGGCGGACGGCAGGGCTGCAGAACAGGTGACTGGGGGCATGGTCGAGCAAAGGAATGGTGGAGCATGGTTGCCGGTCGGAATGCATGACGGCCGGCAGGAGCATTTGATGCTCCCTCCCGCGTGCGGCACCCATTCTGACCACAGTACTCCAATGCCTACAGCACTGACTCTGGGAGGTGCTCTTACGCAGAGATCTACTGCCACCCTATGGCAAGGCCCAAGAGCCTAACCTGCTGCGCCAGCAGCACTGACGCTGCGAGCTGCTTCCCACAGGCCAACCCCAAAGCGGGACCCCGTGGCCTCACTCACCTTTGGGTCCATCAGCGTGCCCACTGCCCGGGCCGCACCCCGTGCGTTCACACCACTGATGTGGTGCTGCGCGGAGGCTGGCAGCGCTTCGGGGTCGAGCTCTGGATCCACTCCCTTGAGCACGTCCCGCAGCTGCTGCTCGTACCTGGCGGTACAGGCATGCGGTACGGGCATCACAGGCACGCGGTACATGCATGGGAGAGCATGGCGGTGTGCATGGGCACATGGCACAGGCTGGGCATGCCCGTGCTGTGCAGCGAGAGTAGCACCACACAGTCTCAGGCGCATGGTTCCCGTGCAGTGGCCCCCAGCGGGTTGGCGGTTCAAGGACCATGAACACTTTCAAGGCAGGTGTAGCAGGGATGCGGGCGGGCGGGAGGCGATGAGATAATGGCTCATCAATGAGCGGGCCAGGCGAGCATGGGCCACAGGGGCCGATGGCAAGCTGTCGTACAGGGTGAGGCTGCTCATGCTGTCCCAGAGCCCACTTACTCCTTGCGTGCCGCGTGGCCACGGAATGTTTTCTGAATGGTCGTCGCGGCAGCGGACGCCTGGGGCAGCTCGGCTGCCGCAATCTGTACCCCCGCCGCCTTGCGCACAGCCTGGTGTGGGATGATGCAGGACACGAACACCACAGGGCGTGATAACGAATAAGGTGTTTACATTGCCAGCCAAGGCATGGGCGGTGGCTGGGGGATGTAGGCAGGGGTGGGTGCTGGACACCTGCTGCTGCCGCTAGTGCCCCTCGTGCCCGTGTGTCATGTGCCCTGTCTAAATCAGCAGGGCGTCCCCCATCCCACCCCACCCCACACCCCTTGCCCCCCCTCTGCCCTGCCACATGGCCACCAACAAGGCAGTCACCAGCCCCTCAACAGCAACCAACACCTTGCAAACGTTCCTCCCCACACGCACCCCCACCCCCCCACACCAGAACGGAACCCCGCACATGAAGCCTTCGAGAGGCACCCTTGCAAAGCCAGCACCCCGCACCCCACATCCCTGCACCCCCGCACCCCGCACCCCGCAAGCCCCACGCACCTGCGCCTCCTGCACCGCGCCTGCCAACTCCGCCACCGCGCTGCCTGCCAGCCCGCGCTCTGCCGCCACGGCGGCCAGCAGCACGCCCACATCATCCTCCGCCTGTTGCCTCCGAGACCGCTCCCACCACAGGCTGTGCTCCATCGCGGTGATCATCGCCACTGCCTGCCGCACGCCTGCAGTACGACACGGAAGCGGTACAGATGTACGCATTGTACAGTTGTCATTGGCGGTGGCAGTACCAAGCAGGGGCCGCATGGCCCGGGCTGCGCAAGACGCGGGGCTCCAAGCCGAAAGCTCCCACGCGACGACTGAGTGTTACGCCAGGTGGCGAGCCCTCGGCACGCACCGGCCGCGCACTGGTCGCGGAATGCCTGCAGCTCCGGTGGTGCCCGGGAGAGGTCAGGCAGCATGGGGATTCGGATGACCTCATAGGGGTCCTTGTTCACAGGGGGTGCCTGTGCCTGCGGGGCTGCGGCAGCCGCACCCCTGTGCAGGTGGCACACATGAGCAATGCGGGCAGGCGGGCAGGTTGGTGCATACTGTTGTTGCACAGGCCAGGTGGAAAGTTGCTGTATGTGCAAGGGTGCATGTGGGCCTGCTGGTGCTTGTGGTGCTTGCGTGCATAGGGCATGTGCCATGCCTGCACACTGCACATCATGTGCGCATGACAGTCTTCCACAGCAAGTTCCGGCGGTAGATGTCCGCGGGCTGCTTTGCACTGCGACTGCTCTTATCGGATGCTCACCTATCTTTAGAGCAAAGCCCCATTTGTTTTCAGCAAGACGGAACGAGCGTGTTGGGCACTTGGTACTTCCGCTGATTTTGCTGCCACGCCTCAGTTGCGCATCTCTGGCATTTGGCGTGCTCAAAGCCCTGAGGTGCCCACGCCCACCAGTACGTATGACACGATGCTTATCAAGGCAGCTTAGAGCTATGTAAATGATGCTAATCACGCTGTATACCTGCGCCTCTACTTTTTATGCTGTGGCGAGCTACTGCCACCTTTCAGTGATGGTCACAGCACGACTTCCACAAGTGCGAGCCAGTGTGCAGGCAGCAGAAGACGCACTTATCTAATGTTTTTCGTGAATAACTGCATAGCTCTGGGATTGCGCACATGAAGTGCGACAGACGGCAACAGGCTGGCGTGCCAATGCGTGTAAATGTGGGCCGGACTGGCGCTCAAATATCATCATGCATCAGGGGCTTTCTTTCTGCACGTTGCTTTTTCGGAATGAACTACTACTGCAGGCGCTTTACGATCGTTATGAGTGCAAGCGCCACATTGAGGGCTGGACCCAGGCTAAAGTAAAAACAAAGAGCAGCAGGACAACTCCCACGAAGTACGGTACCGCATGCCACTGTCCCGCCCTGTGGTTGTCTCCTCGCATCCTTACCAACCTGCTGGGCCAGGCTCTTCCTGTACTGTGTGTAGCTGTGCACGTTGTGCTCCAGAACCTGGCAGCAGCGTGCTCAGCTGCTCATCCTGGGCACATGGACTTGCTTAGCTGCTTGAACAGCTGCTGGGACGCGCTCAAGCCGCTCATGTACTGCTGCATGTCTTCGGCGTGGATATTGTACGCGGCCTCCACCATCTTGCTCCACTTGGTGCCCGCTGGTGTGGCTGTGCTCAGGCGCTCTGGCCAGCATTTGCTAGGCGCACTGTGTCCACCCCATTGAAGTTGACACAGTACACACGGTTGTGCCGCGGCCCATGCCTAGAAGGCCCCGTGCATCCAGCAGCTGGCCACCCAGCTGCATGGGGGGCACCTCCAGCTGCAGCCCATGTGCGTCCTGGCCCAGCAGCTGGCAGATGAACTGCCAGCCATGGCCTGAAACAATCAAGGGCACACCGGGACAGTCATGGACCCGAGGCCTGCCAAAGTACGATTGCAATACACACCGTTAGGTGTGAAACACGACCATTTATTTACTTTCAACCACGCAGAACTGCTTTCTAGCAGTTCACAACGGCAGTCACGTGCTTTTCTCCTCACCGCACGCAAGGGTGACCTGACAGACACCGCTCGGCACTGCTAGTGATGCAGAGACACTACTAAAATGTGGTCTACAGCTAGCATGGTTTGCCTCAGTTTGCCTTAAGGTGGCATCAGCTGTCAGCAAGCAGCATGCCTGACTGGCTGCATGGTCAGGTAGAATGAGTTCTAATGCACGTGGCGCTGTGGAGCCTGCAGGACATTAGCAAGCCAACGTGGCAAGCACACCTTCGCACTGCCTGGTCATCATAGCTAGCAACATAGCATATGAAGTGCAACAGCCGCTGACAGGCGTTGCAACCCGTACAGACCGATGCTTACAGAATGCATGCCTCGGGGATGCTCTCTCTGCACGCAGCAAACCCCTGCTTCTGTCCTATGCTATGCTATCTACCCCGTCAACCTCCCACTGCGTGCTGTGCTTTTCATACCCACACCTGCTGTACAAATGCGGCGTCTAGCGCCTGCTGATTAGTTGCTCGCTGGGTGCAGCTTTGAGCTCTACCCCCATTGTCCGTCAGGTGCATGATGCGGCCATGTGGCTCAGGTGCCTGGGGGCTTTGGCACACACTTGTGGGGGTCTGCGTCTGGCAGCCCGTACACACTGCACGCAGCAAGCGAATGCATGGAGGTGGTGTTGAGTGCACGTGTTCAAGGCGTCAGGGTTGGGGGGCGCAGCATGCACGGGCCGCTAGGCTGCTGCCAAACAGTGGTGGCTGCGCATGGCATGATGCAGGCCTTCCATGCGGCCTGGATCCATAATGTGTGAGCGATGTGCAGGGTGTTTCGCCATGCGCAGTATGTGCGGCACGTCTGCAGCTGCCTTGGCGTGGGGTGGTAGGCAACGAAGGCAAGCCAAAGGATGCCTGGTCAGGACAGCTGGCAAAGCAGGCAGGGATCCTAGTCAGGCACTCACAAGGGTAGCGTGGCGCCGGCAGGCCGCAGGGCGGCGAGGGTGGGGCAGCCGCCCCCCAGCCACAAGCACACCTGCGGGGCACATAGTTGCACGGGGCATTGCGTGCGTGCCGTTTGCTGAGTGATGTACTCTCAGTATAGTTGTTATGATGACAGTGTAACCAAGAGTCGCGGTCGCAGCCAGCAGGCCAAGGGCTATTGCTCAGGCGGGGCCCTGCACCTGACACCCGTATTGCATGCTATGGAATGCTGAAAGTACACCATCAGGCAGCTGGGCAGGCACCGGGTAGTGGCCCGACACTTGCAGCTGCCTTCATCCCATCACACCTGTGCCCCCGTGGCGTTGGCCCTCGTCAGGTACATGGTCTTGGTGTTGTTCTTGAGCAGTGTCTGCTCGGCAAGCCGCAACGAAGCACACACATGCGTGATGCACCAGTGTGGCTGTGTGACTGCGACACGAGTGCACTGCAGGCATGCCGCCATGTGGTCCGGGTCCATGCCAGCATGTACCTCAAGACGGGCACCCAGCCCCAGCCCAACATAGAGCATATACCCTGGCCCTTCTGCCACACTGGTGGTGCGGTGCAAAATGGACGGGCTGGTGTATGTTGGATGAATGTTTGCTGGACTCGACAGGAAAACCGTGCAGGCACCTGAGTCTCTATGGTTGCAAGGAACTTCTAGTTGATAGGCTCCGGCAAGCAGATAGATTTGTAAAAATGCCGTGTTAATGTCATATATGTAAGATATGTAATAAGATATGTAATATCATACTTCTGCCACGCCCCTGTGCCTACCACCTGTCACTGGCCGGATGCTGCACAGCCTGTGCTGCACAGCATGGCACACGGGCCTGGCTGCCCACAGGCTGGTGCATGTGCACTAGGCCACGCACCTTGATGCGGCCAAACTGGCGCTTGCTCCCCCACGTCTCGTACGTCGGTGTCAGTGTCTGCAAGCCGTTGATAGTGGCCTTGCCGATGGTGTTGCGGCACTTGGGGTTCACCTGCAGGCATGGGTCGGTGGCAGGTATGGGGCGGTTGGAGGTGCACATCTACCTCCATGTAGAAACATGAGAGCATGCAGGCAGGCGGTACTGGTGTAGGGCTAATTTTAGATATAAGTAGCTGTCATTGGCGTCACTGAGGCTGGGTGGTGCCAGGTTGCCAGCCT
>BDCZ01000374.1:29581-43842 GCA_001662365.1 Chlamydomonas applanata | reverse complement strand
CCCCCCCCCCCCCCCCCCAATCTCCCGCCGCTCTTTCTATGTACGTGCGGGTTCAGCCTGTATCAATTGGTGTGTGTGTACCTGTGCGCGTGTTTGTGCCTGTGCGTTTGGTGGGGGCAGGCCATGCCTGCTCCTGTGCTCACGTCGACCCAGCCCAACGCCGCCCACACAGCCCTATGTGACACTCCACTAGCTGGGACATGTAGCTGCCAAGCTGAGGAGTGTGCTCGACACAGATCGACATGGAGAAAGGCAAGATCCAGACTAGGCCGCACCCAGAGGTCAAACTTGGCAACGTAGCCCGTGGTACAGCACTTGAACTCTGTGTCGCGGGAGCAGGTCACAACCTTGGTGCAGCAGTCCTTTGTGCGAATGGTGAAGCACACCTGGAAAGCAAACGGGCAAGGGGCTGCGGAGTGATACAATCAGCACGTGATAGAGGCAGGCTGGCAGGCACGCAGTGAGTCATTATTATTGTCAAACACTTCTGCCCAGGTGTGTGTGTGTGTGTATATGGGATGGGAGGGGGGGGGGGGTGCAGGGGTGTGCGTGACACTGTGTGCATTGTTCAGGTGGTGCATGGTGGGAGTGTGAACCCGCAGGGTTGACAGCAGCGGCCCCCCAAGCAAGACACTATGGTCGCCACGACGGCATTCTTGCACACTCGTCTATGGACCAGGCTGCTGCAGCAGTGCAGGCCGCAGCCACACTCCCTCAAGCTTGCACGCTGCGCTCAAGCTTGCATGCTGCGGTCTGACCTGGGCGTTCTGACCTCATCTCACACCCACCTTGTTTGACTTGCCGTCTGCTGCGACTGTGACATTCGGGTCTACATAGAATTTGGAGGCGTTCCAGGAGCGCTCTCCAATGTAAGGAGGCCAGGCATCGCCCCCCAGCAGCCCTCGTGCCCTGCAACACCCCACGCCCATGTTGCGCACATGGCAGTCAGAACACACCCGACGCATGCAAGCAAAATACTGCATGCCACACCGAAATGTTACAGCGCAGCGCGTTGAATTGTGCAGTGTCCCGCCAGGTGGCTCACGGCATTGATGGCATAGACACGCTCGCGGGCTTTTGTTCCGAGTACAAGAAGGCGGTTGACGATGGCACCCCGGCAACGCAAGCTGCAATGTGCCCGTTGCTGCCAATGACATATACAGCAGACTCACGCTTGTGCCGAACCAAGCTGGAGGTTATTAAGGCCAGCCAGCACTTGAAGCACGGCCAACAGGGCACAGGCCCTCCCTGTCGTTACACTGCAGGCCATTTCTGTTGCTTACTTTCGCACGACATCGATTTAACTTACGTGCATTACACATTTGATCAGTGGTCAGTGGTCAGCGCGACAGTTTGTGCGCCAGCAAGTAACTGGCGTGGGTGCAGGCATCGCTCAGGGCCGTGCTCATGCAATAGATACCAAGTATAAAGCAACCCTGCTGGTCTGTGCACCAGCCCTGTGTCGGTAAGAGCGTGGGAGCGTGCCGCGCTCTGTTGCTACGTGCTTGCTGACGTGGCTGCTAGTGCCAGCATGTAAAGGTTGTGCAACAGCTGCGCAGGGCCTGCAGAGCTGAGCCCATGCGCGTGCAGCAGCTGCTCCACATCCTTGTTGAGCAGGTATATGGCATACGCGAACCGAGTGCGGTCACGGCCCTCATAGTGCAGCGGCAGTACGAGCGGCACGGGCGGGGGCGGTGCGCCACGGCCGACAGACCCTCGCGGCCGCGTCATGACGGCCCATGCAGGCGGCGGTGCGTCGGGCGGCGCGGCAAACGGCGACAGCAGCAGTGACAGCCCCCGGGCCAAGGGGCCCTGTACAGGTGTGGCGAGCTGTGCGAGGTGTGCTGGGGGGATGGGGGGGCAGGGATCACAGATGGCTGACGAGGACAGGGCCGGGTGCAGGGGGTACCGCAGCGGTACCCCCGTGTACTTTGCGATACGGTCGACCATATGGGCTACATAGCCGAGTGCAGCCGCCACCCGCTGCTCCTCATCATGGGACCCGCTCCAACCAAACGCCCCCTCCAGGCTGCGCTTTGCCAGGCTGGCTGGCAGCTCCAGGCCCAGGACAGCCATGGGGGGCGGTCCGCCGCCCGCCCCACCACCAGTGGTCGCTTGCGATGCGGCCACGCCTGGGTGGTGGGGGCCCGGGGACGGCCGACCAACAGGTGGGGGAACAGCCAGCTGTGCACGCGTGTTGGCGGTGCCAGCAGGCACGTTGGCAGCAGGCGCTGCAGAGGGTGTTTGGCTGCTGCAGGTCACGCCTGGCACAGCTGTGACCAGCTGGGGCCTGGGGTTCTGCAGGACTGACTGGATGATAGCATCCAGCCCGTCACTGCTGACCGGCGTACTGCCCCCTTCACTGCTGCAAGCACTGTCGCCGCTGCTGCTGCCACTGCCACCAGGCCTGGGGCTGCCTGCACCCCCGCCCAGAGCCCACCACGAGGCGTCAATCTGCTCCTCCAAAGGTGCTGCCTCCAGCGCCGCCCCCAGACCATCCTCCCCATACAAGTTGCGGGCAGCGCTCTTGCTGGAGCGCTGCAGCGTCACCACCGCTCTTCCTCTTGCCCCGCCTGCTGCCACAGAGCCCACTGCGCCTGCAGCCGCTGGCTCAGCTGCAGCACCAGCGGCCCGCCCAGCGCCAGGGTGGTGGGCGTGCCGGGTGCTGCCTGCGTTTGGGCCCACGGCATGCGCTGCTGTGACACGGAGGGTGGCGCCACGGGGGCCGAGCGCGTACACTGCGGCCAGCTGTGACACCAGCGCGTTGACGCGGCCCGCCACGTCTGCGTGCAGCGCCCGCCATGCACCCTCACCCGCGTCCCCGGCCAACGCCGTGACGGCATCCACGCGCCGAGCCTCTGCGGCCTGCACCACACCAGCGCAGCGCGGCCACGCCACGCCGCATGCACGGTGGCGCATGGTCGGCACATGGTGGTGTTGCTTGGTGGCGCATGGCATGAGTACACAAGGCCCAATTTGATGTACATGCAGTACACAGTGGATATCCAGACAGCACAGGTCTGCAGGCAGGGCACCTTCGTGGTTGAGGCGCAGAATGCATGCACTGGCTACTGGAGATCAACTCCTACCCCATCCCTTGCAGTGCACCATACCTGCAGGTGCTTGCAAGCCTCCACCAGCGCCCCGCAGCGCCCACGCAGGTCGGCCCGCCGTACATCCAGCGCCACGCGCGCCTGCTCTAGGGCCGCCACACGCCCCGCAGCAGCCGCCCGCAACGCGCCCAGCGCCTCTTGGCCCTCAAGCAGTGCTTGCGCGCGGGTGGCGCGCGCGTGGCGAGCCTCCAGGAGCTGCACGGGATGAACCGGGTGGCAGTAAAAATATGAAAAAGGGGAAAACACAATGAGCAAGGGGCCCCAAGGTGAGGCAGAGGCAAGCTCGGTCCAGGCAGCGGTGGAACACGGAGGAGCAGCCGCGCGCTGCATGCTGGCAGTGCCAGCACCAGCACAGCCGCAGGGCCGCCGCGCAGCAGCCACTGTCAATCCCCCACAGGCAGGTGACAGCTGACAGCGGCCACAGCCAGTGGTCAGCAGCACTGATGGTGCCCCCGACAGCAGACACCTTTTGCACACAAGCCGCAATGTCGTGCACCATACAGCCTTGTGTCCTTTGCCACTGGGCCCAACATCCCACCCCACAAGCCACACCGCATACCCAAGGCTCCCCTTCCCCCGCTCGCAGCCCGTCATTCAAGCAGCTGCACTATCCTCCACGTTGGGCATCTTTGCAACACAAAAGCAACGGAAGGTGGAAGAAAGCAAGTGCTTCTCCGGGTGCCGGCCCGCACCGCGTCGAGCCGCTGCTGCACACGCGCCCGCCGCGCCCGCGCCGCCGCCAGCCGCTCATGCTGTGCCGCGAGCCGTGCAATACCCGCCCGCACGTCCACCTCGTCATACACCTTGACCGCCCGCGCCCCGGCCGCCCCGCTGACCCTGTCCGGCAGGAATGTGCGGCCCCTGCCGCCGCTGGCGGCCGCAGAGGCTGCCGCACTGCCATGCGCCCCGAATGAGCGCATGGGGCTGGCACCAGCGGCAGGGGGCCCCTGGGTGCTGTAGGCTGGCTGGGCGGCAGCAGCGTGGTTGGCAAGGCCGGGATGTATGTCAGACGCGCTGCGGGCGTGCCGGCTGCTGCCCCCGGCGGCTGCACGCGCCACGCCTGCGCCCGCCGCCCGCTCGAATGGCCGGGGCCCCAGCACGCTGGCCGCAGCCACGACATCTGCCCCTTGGCCCCCGGCCTCCAGTGCCGACAGCGCAGAGGTGCTTGCTGACATGGCAGGCTGCATGCCGCGGCTGCCGGCACCTGCCGCCATGGGTTGACTCACAGGTCGGCCTGGGGCCCCAATGACAGTAGCGGGCACCGGCAGTGCCGCCCTCAAGGGCCCAGAGCTGGCGGCCCCTAGGTTGCTGGTGCTGCTGCTGTGGCTGTGGTCGTGGCTGGGTAAGGAAGGACTGGGGGTGCGGGTGCCTGTCCAAGGGCTGGGGCTGGCAGGGCGGGGCACCACCGCCTGCGTGAACATGCACGCTCACAGTCGATGTTTTCACGCATCCACCATTTCAAGCTCCTGTCAGGCTAGCTCCCGCCAGGCTAGTGCAGGTGTAGCAGCTGTGCAGGGCAGTGCATTAGCAGCTGTTCAGGTGCGTGAAAGGCTTATCTGCGACGTGCAAGCGCGGATGCGGTACCCGGAGGCCCATGGCCATGCCCAGGCACTCGCGCACACCCGTTGGCCGCTGCGGCTACCTGCAGCAGCGCACAATTCACTACTCCTGATGCACCCATTCGCCACGCAGGCATATGCCAAGCGCCCCACCAACATGTACCAAGCGCTCACGTGCCAAGCGTGCAAGTGCCTACCACCCACATTCCCAAACAGCAGCGCCATCACGCCTGGCATGAAGCCGCTCGCCGCCGCCGCCTCTGCCGCCACCGCCACGCTGGCCGCCGCTGCCTCGGGCCGCGCCAAGCGCCCCAGCTGCGCTGCGCGTTGGGCCGCGTCCAGGGCCTGGGTGGCCCCCTCCTCCCCCAGCTCCATGCTCTCCTGCTCAGGCAACACACCCATATAGCACAGAAGCACACGTTAACAGCAGCGACTGTTCCAGCACTTAGTATGCGGCACGTGCACGGGGTGGGCCCGCCATCCCCCAGCCCAATGCTCCCCCCCCCAAAGATCCGCGCACGTGCAGCACATCCACATGTTGGACCAGCTCTGCATGGTTAGGAGTGTGTATCAGCCAAGCCTTCGCTGCAGCTTTCAGTTGCTGCGCAGGCATACCTGGCCGCCCAGGGGGGACATGATGTTTGAGTTGCCAGCCATCCACCTGGAGAGAGCACACAGCACGAGGATAAGCCGCATGAGCACGTGGCCAGCCAGAACGACTGAGGCATGCACACGCGAGATCCAGTGCTTGGTCCAGCCACGGGGCAGGGGCTTGCATCACGGTGCATGGACCAGCCACGGTGCATGGACCAGCCACGGTGCATGGACCAGCCACGGTGCATGGACCAGCCACGGTGCATGGACCAGCCACGGGCCACAGGCTGGTGCCGCGCTACAGGAGTTGAGGGGCCTCAGCCAGCTGCTGCACACTGCCAGGGTGACCTCATCCCCCGCAGCAAACGACAAGAAGCCGCTGCCAGGGACACAAGGCCCATGAACACAGAGGCAACACACGCCCATACACGCACTGCCACATCAGGGGCCACATGCATGAAATCTATGACAGAGGGATCGCAGGGCGCGAGGGAACCCCAGCCACAACCCCTCACCACACTCACAGGCACAGCTCCTGCTGCTGCTGCACCACCGACAGCGCCACCGACGCGGCTGCCCCGAAAGCACCAATCTTGCCTGCCTGGCCACGACCAAGTGCTGCGGCCGCCTGTGCGCCGGGCTGTGTGTGGCCCCCTGCTTGCCCATGTCCTCCTGCAGTATCAGCAGCCCTGCTGTGGAGCAGTGGCAGCGGCAGAGGCTCTGTTGCGATCGCCGCCAACAGCTGCACAGGCAGCGCGCGGCACGGCACGGCCATGATGTGCGTCCCGCTGTGGGCCGTAGCTCCTGTACTGCCTCCCGGTGTACTGCCATACCGCAGCTCAATAAGTACGAGGTTGGTGCCGGGCCACACGCGTGCAAGCCTTGGCTCGTCCACCGCCACCAGCTCATGCAACCCAAACTGCTGCTCCAGCACGAGCCGCATGCAGCCCCCAGGCCCAGTAGCAGCAGGGCTTGGGGCCTGGCGCAGCGCGCGTGGCGCTGCTGGCTGCGCCTCTTTCACTGCTGCGTGCTGAGCACCTGCGTGAACATGCTCTGGTGGCTGAGCCACCACCAGCTGCACCCGCACGTGTGAATCAGCCTCCTCAACATGAAGGGAGACAGCAATGTGTGGCTCCGCATCAGCCTGCATCCCCGGCGGTGGCCGAGCGTCCTCCAGTGTGCTTGGCGCTGGCTGTACCGGCAGTACAGCTGGCGGCACAGGCGGCTGTACCGCTGGCAGTACGGGTGGCTGGGGGGATGGGGATTGGGCGCAGGCTGCTGGCTTGAGGATAAACGGTGCTTGGCGTTGCCCCAGGCCTGCGCTGGCATGAGCTGGCATGGACCGGGGTGCCAGGCGGGCCCACACCCGCAGCCGCACGTCATGCGGGGTGGGGTCGTCCAGGAGTGGAGGCGGCTGGCAGAGCGCAGCACCTGGTGCATGGCCATCAGCCCAGTCCTGGTACTGCACCCTGTCCCACTGCACGGTCAGGTCTCCTCGTGCCTGCAGCAGTCATCACGTGTGGCAGCACAGATACACATAGTATGGCTCATCGCTTGGCTTGAATTCATGTGCGAGCGCATGCGTGTTTGCCTGGTGACAGCCTGCTGGTTGGAGATTCCTCCCAACATCAGGCCCAGAGCTTGGGCCTTGAAGGAGCTGCGCTTAACGTGTGTGTTCGCTCGTATTCACTCGTACAGTGAGCCATGTGACGCACAGTTATTGGATCATGCCAGTGATTGATCAAGTGAACGTCGGCAGTCAGCTCACACTGCATCGGTGTGGCCACCCACCTCTTCGCTCACATACAGCGGCTGCCATGCGCCAGCCTCAGCAGCCCCTGAGTACTTGGATGTAGTGCCATCCTGGCTGGTGCCTACCCACGGAGCACCCGCTGCTGCCGCAGCCGACATGCGCCACTCCAACGTGAACGCAAACAGGCAGTCGCATGGCAGGTGCTTGCCATGGAGATGCAGGTTGCGCAGGCTGACCCCGCTGACGTGGCGGAAGCGGCGCGCTGGGCGCTGCGCATGTTGGGCATTGGGCCGCATGCAAACTTGTGAACATGGAGCGTATCATGCGGAATGGTCCTCCCCATGCATAGCCATGCGCTGCTGCACTAGTGAATGCTGCATGAGGATGGTTGATGTCCCTGCCTGCCCCATTCAAGCCCTTCGTCGGCTTGACCACCATGTCCTCGTGGACAAATGGCTGGCTGATCGCGCCGAAAACTAAGTTGCTCTAAATGATCGTCCGATGCTTAAGACACGCACCCATAACGGATCCATCACGCCCCATCAGCTGCCATCCGCTTCCGATGATAGACGATGCCCCTTGAGTGTGCTATTTGTCTATTGTGTACAAAGGTTTATCAAAATCAAGAACTCATCAACCCCAGATCAAACCCTTGTTGGCGCGCAATAATGAATGAGGGAACCTCGGTTTCTCGGTCGACTGCGTGGGATGTCCAGCTAACGCAATAACCCACAGATGTAGCCACAGTCCTGCACAACCTGCAAAGCACACCATGTCAGCAGCCCCCATGCCCATGCTCCACCTATACCGCAACATCCTGAAGGCAGCCAAGCACTTTCCAAGCAGGAAGAGGGACCGCATCATAGTGGAGATTAAGAATGAGTTTAGGGAGAAGCGGGTACGTGCACGACATGGCATGATGGTGGCAATGCATGCGTGTGGCATACATATGCAGGGATGCAGTCCCTGAGCTCAGAGTTCCCTGTACGCGTGTGGGCTAGTCAAGCGCCATGGGGCACTCTGCATTGCTCGTTGCATGCGGCCATTCGTCTGGCCATACTGTCGTCTTGGCTGGCGCCCTGCTCGCGACTGTGATGTAACCCTATTGCCCATGCTGCTGCTGCTGCATGCAGGGCCTGTCTGATGAGGGCGCATTAGCCAAGGCGCGGGCCGTGGCAGAGCGTGGACTTAGTGACTTAGAGGCGTACTTGCCAGCAAAGGGCACAGAAAGTGGGGGGACTTTCGACCTCAGCCTCAAGGGCGCAACCACGTAAGAAGGTCAGCTCTGTGCAGCCTACGGGGTGGCATCAGGCAGGAGGTTGTATGGCAAGGGCCTTGTCAAAGGCATGTCTGTCTTGATTGCTACTATGGGACCCTGGATGGACGTCATTGTATTCTTTGGTCTTTTCGCACGCCCATGCAAGCTTATCTTGCACAAGCGGAAGGGCTGCTGAGGTGGATGGGTACAGCATCTGTTGTAACGTGGAAAGTTTCCACCTCCACTGCTGATTATTGGGTGGAGCCTGGCATGAGGTGGCTATGTACAAGCCAGGTGGGTTCTGTGCGCTCAGCACAGAACGGCACGCTCATGCCACCAACAGAGGTTGCAGGGGCGTGCACAGTCTGCAGTGCTCCAACAGTATGCGGCAGGCTGCACCTGGTCCTGCAATGGTTGCAGGAAGCCGCTTGCATGCCGACGAGGCGCATGTGGATCACATGCATCTCTCACATGTGTGTACTCGATTAGAGAAAGAAAACGTCGAGGGACGCGCTGTGAATTCAACTGCGCTCCTCCACCTGAGCTGTACTACTTCACGCAACCGAATGCTCCTCAACAAGCACTCTTGTCCTCAGCGCCTGGGTACGCAACGACGTGCACGGGTTGCCCCCAAGCGCGTCACTTGCCGTGCCGCTGGCAATGGCATTCTTCCGTCGGGGCTTGATGAGCCCATTGAGCTCCACAACGGCAAGGTTGTGTCTGGCCCAGACCTGAGCGTCACGGGTAAGCAGAACCACAGCTGTTTGAGCCTGTGGAACGCTCGTGCAGTGATCCCAAAAAGTCCGATCTGACTCGACCTTCCCGCTCCCCTCCTGCCCAGTGAACGGGCTCTACCTCCCCAACCCCTTCGTCATTGGCAGCGGTAAGCACCCAGTGCAATGCGTGAGCCTGCTATGCAAGAAACCTGCACGCACTAAGAACCCTACTTGCGATTTGGCACCCTGCAGGCCCTCCTGGCACCAATTGTGGGTAGCCCCTTCCTTTGGACGTCCACTTGAAGGCCACGGGCGTGTCTGCTGCACGATATGCATCACCTGGACGCTGCCCCAAAACCCTTCTTCTTGGGGTGCTGTTTTTCAGCCCTCGTCCGCTCAGGTTCAACTAAGATACTGCCTGCACGACGTCGCACTGCAGACCAGGTGATGAAGAAGGCCTTTGACGATGGATGGGGTGGCGTGATTTGCAAGACTCTGTCGCTGGACAGCACGAAGGTGCGTGCAACACATGTGAAGGGTGCCCTCGCGTGCGAGATCTGCTGAGTCAACATGGGTAGGGTTCAGCATGGGCGCATGCGTGTACACGGGTGCATGCGTACACATGGCAGCCTTACACAGCACCTCGCACTGTGCGGCCGCAGGTGGTAAACGTGACCCCACGCTACGCGAAGCTGCGTGACACCGCTGGCAAGGTGTTTGGGTGAGTGCCTTGCTCATTTTTGCGTTGCCGCTTCCTGCAGCACACAATCCACACATGCCCGCCACATGCCACCCCTTGATGTGCATCAACATGGGATCTGGCCCCAGCCTGTGGTGTTCTGAGGCCTCTGTGCATGCCCTCTGTGCTCGACCTGCTACTGCTGAGCAGGTGGCAGAACTTTGAGCTGATCAGCGACCGGCCCTTTGAAGTCATGATCAAGGAAATGAAGCGCCTGAAGGTGGGTGCGCATGTCGACACGCATGTGATGCTGCACCACCGCTGGTCTCTGGTCACCCCCTCACCCCCTCACCCGCACCCCTTCCTCACATCCCTCCCTCCAACCCCATTCTACGGCCACAGGAGGAGTACCCTGACCGCGTGCTGATCGCCAGCATCATGGAGGAGTACAACAAGGACGCATGGGCAGAGATCATCGGGCGGTGCGTGCGCTGATCACAACCCTGAACCCTGCGGCGGCCCATGCCTGCTGCGTGTGCTACGCGCCGCCTGGCACACAGCGCGTGGCATGGCGTGGCCGAGGGTGCATGCACGGTGCTGGGTGCGGCAACTGCATGTCAGATCGGATCATCTGGCCATGGACTGCTTTGTTACCGTTGAGCATGCACAATCTGGACGCTGCGGCTCCTTGGTGGGCTTTGGTGGGCCGCAGGTGTGAGGAGATCGGGGTGGACGCTTTTGAGATCAACTTCAGTTGCCCCCATGGGCTGCCAGAGCGCAAGGTGCGGCGCAGTGCAGGGCTGAGCGGCTCAGGGGGTGATGCTCTGCTGTTCTTCACGCTGGTGGTCTGGGACAGTTTAGAGCCAGCTGCGCCCCTGCAAGAGCTGCGGGGCACACGGGAGGGGTGGCCGTGCCAGCGGGGTGTGTTCAAGCAGCAGGCAGCACGCCACGGGCATGCATTGTGACACAGAGGTACGCAAACCTCCACACCCCTTGCACACACAACCGCCCGCAAGCCTGTGTGCCACCCTGGGAAACCCTCGACAACCGCCTTGGTGCACCATGCCCCCCTGCCCCCGCAGATGGGCATGGCCATGGGCCAGGACCCCGAGGTGCTGCACACGGTGTGCGGCTGGATCAACGCAGCCGCCACCAAGCCGGTGTGGGCCAAGATGACGCCCAACATCACGGACATTACGGTGCCCGCGCGCGCCGCGCTCGCCGCGGGCTGCGAGGGCGTGGCGGCCATCAACACGATCCAGTGTGTGACCGGCATCAACCTGGACACGCTCAGGCCTGAGCCGTGTGTGGAGGGCTACTCAACGCCGGGCGGCTACTCGTACAGGGTGCGCTGCGCTGTCGCGCTCTTGTGTACCCGTGGCACTTGGCCCCGCCAGGAATTGTTTGTTGTGGAGGTTTTGTGGGTGCCTCAAGCAGGTACAGATGGGGCTCATACCAGGTGTGCCCAGTGGCGCTGGGGCTGGTCCCTGAACCCTGCTTGGCAGGCTGCCAGGCGGGCAGGCAGGCCGGCAGGCTGACTGGCCCATGCAGGCTGGCGCACACATCCTGTTTCCTGATTTCTGATACCTCGTTCAAACCCCGCCACACACCGTCATCCCCACCTTCCATAAACACTACGCCTGCACAACCCACTGACAACCCACAGGCGGTGAAGCCCATCGCGCTGGCCAAGGTCATGGCCATCTCACGCATGGTGACACAGGACTTCCCCAACAAAGTGAGCCCGCGTATTCAGCGCGTGTATGGAAGGAAGGCCTAATGCTGCCTAATTTCGTACAATCTGACTTTGAGCCTTGACATACCTCATACAGTGTACAGCTGCTGATCTACTGGGAAGGGCGGCGGACCCGGTATTAGCCCGTTCTGTTATGCATGTCGGTCGTGACTCCTCTTTATGACGCGTGGTGCATCAGGCACCGTGTATCAGTTCTCAGCATGCACAGCTCAAGACTCGGCCCGCCTTGCTGATGCCGCTGCTGTGCCTGCGTCGCGGTGTTGCCGCGGAAAACAGGACATCAGCGTCAGCGGCATTGGCGGCGTGGAGACGGGCGCGGACGCTGCTGAGTTCATCCTACTGGGGTCCGACACAGTGCAGGTGCGTGTGTGGTGGTGGGGGAGGGGGTGTGGAGGCCCCGGGGCGGGGAAGTGCCCGTAGGAAGTCCCCGGGATTAATACCCAAGGCCTGGCGGCTGCTGGGTGGGGGAGATAGTTTGGGTATAAAAAGCGGTCGTTGGAGGGCAGGGACGGCAGCGACACTGCGGTGCAGGTGTTTGAAGGAGGAGCATCCTGCGGCAGGCACCCCGGCGCGATGCTGAGCGTCCAGTGTGCACGCACACACTGCCTGATGCTTTGGAAATCTTTCCCACACGCACTCTCGTAGCGTCACACCCATGGATGACTTGATGATCTCGCTCACCCCCTGCCATACACGCGCTGCTCCCCAGGTGTGCACCGGCGTCATGATCCACGGCTACCCGCTCGTCAAGAACCTGTGCGGCGGGCTGCAGCGCTTTATGGCCCAGCACGGCTTCAACAGCGTGGCCGAGTTCAAGGGCGCGTCGCTGCCATACTTCACCACGCACACGGACCTTGTCGCGCGGCAGCGCACGGCGGTGGCGGCCAAGAAGGCCAAGGTGAGGCATTGGTGTGGTTCTGAGAGGTGGACGGGGGGCGGGGGTGACCGAGTTGCAAGGTGTAGGGGCTTGGACGGGGTTCAGGATTGAAGGCGGGGTGGGTTGGGTAAGACGGCCACGTCGTGTGTACGGCTGTTAGGCCCGGGCACTTCAGCCAGCCCCCTGCACGGTGCCACTCGAGCGCCACTCCGCTCAGCCCTAGCACCGCGCCTCTCCACTCGTGCACAACTCCTGCGGTCTGTGCGCGGCCGCAGGTCGGGCTGTCAAACGACTCGGAGTGGACCGGGGACAAGTTTGTGGCCAACGCTGAGGCGATGGTGTCCAACTGAGCGCCGGGGCACTGTATGAATCTGAGGCATCTGGTTGACCGGGTCCTTGCATTGTACTGCGCAGCTGTGCGGCTGTACTGCGCACTAGGCGTGTATGGAGACTCCGGACTGTGCAGGCCCTGCTCCCTGCTTCCATTCCTAGCACACGTAATGGCATGTGTACCTCGAATGTCTCTGGGGGAAGACATATGCATGAGCAGCACATGAGTGGGCAGCACTGAGGTGGCGGTACCGTGTTAACATGAGGTGGCGGCACTATGTCATGTTGCTGTGCGTGGGCCATCAGCTGGGCGGGACCATGCTCATTCATGCCGTGTGCATGCACGTACTGTTTGGTGTTCTGGCTGCAAGAAAATGGGATTCTGAGGGGCTCGGGAGGGGGGCCGGGAGGAGCAGGTTGTCATGCCATGGCTACGCCATGTGTTTGTGCATACTGTGCACGTGTCGTACCACCACCATGCGTGCAATACAGCCTGTCCACACCACCCATGTGATGCTTGCATGTGATGTTGGTGTGATTTGATGAGGCTGCTGCCGCGCGCTGTACAACAGGGCTTGCGTTGCGTTGTTTGCACGGACGGAGCGTCTGCGGATTCATTCCTTGGCACACTTAAACTGTGTCTGCTCTTACATGAATCGTGGCTGGCATTGGCAGTTCCTGTCAGAGGGAGGAACCTCGACAGCGCTGCAACAGGCCAACGATGCCTGGCCTCATGTAAGTTGTAATGCATCCAAGCACTGGCAGCACGCAATGGCGGGGTTGAGCATCGATTGTACCGTATATCAGATGGTGCATGGCCACTGACCCGCGTCCATCCACCCCAAGCAACGCCAGGGCGCCAGCAGCCTGCAGCTTGTGAAGCTGCTGGTGTGCTACTGCTGCGGCCCGAGTGCAGCCATCAGCGCAGCTGCCATGCCTGCACTGCTCCCGGGCGCCGCCCCCAGCACGCCGCCACCGCCCGCATGCCCCGCCGCACCCCTGCCCCCCGCGCTCCCAAGCCCCATGCGCGACAGCGCCTGCACAGCTGCCCGTGCCGGTGACACTGGCTGTGGGGCGGCGGCACCTGCTGCTGTGCTCTGGAACCAGGCCGTGTGGAGTTGTGCCGCCCCCACGCTCCCCACCGCCACGGTGCTGCCTGTCCCATTCATCGTGCCCTGGCTGCCTGTCCCACCCCCAAAGTCCTGCGCCTGCAGGGGCGGCGGCTGCGCCTGCACCTGCAGTGGGGGGTGCGGAGAGGCAGGCTGCTGTGGCTGTGTCTGCGGCTGTACTGCCCCCAGGCCTTCCCTGCCCGCCAGCTTTACAGTCAGCTGCGCAAGCTGGTTATGCAGCATGTCGCACTGGGCGTCCATGGCGTCCAGCTCGCTGCTGCATGCCGCGGCAAGGCGCTGGGACGCAGCCGCCAACTCGTCCCGCTCACGCAGCAGGTGCCCGATCATCGCGTCCTGCGGTACGGCGGTACGGCAGTACAACAAAAGGCAGTAGGTGCGGTACAACAGTGTGTTCATTACAGCACAGTGAGTACAGGGCTCCCCAGGCACAGTGAGTACAGGGCTCCTTCTTCTGTTACTGTTAGGTTACATGGCCTTTGACCCGCGATGGGCCGCT
>BDCZ01000374.1:10352-28749 GCA_001662365.1 Chlamydomonas applanata | reverse complement strand
TGTCCCCCCCCCCCCCCCGGGGCCCCGCAAATCAAAAACTGGCTGTTCCCGGCTGGCAGCCTGCCACAGCCCTCCTGAGGCCGCTCCAAAAACCTTGCCCCCAACCCCTCCTGTAAGCGGAGCACAGTGCGAGCGGCCGCACCTTGACCGCGAGCAGCTTGCGCAGCTGTGCGTGCTGCTCCGCGAGCGACGTGTACACGCGCACCTCGTGCGGCAGGTCATCCGCACTCACGCCGCACTCCTCGCGCACCGGCTGCGGGGCGGGCGCGTGTGACAGGGCAGGCAGGGCATTCTCACACGTGGAGGTCAGCCGCAAGCTACCCGCACCCAAGAGGCAGCCCCTAAACGGCAAAAGAAGACTACAAGAACACTCAAACCCAAGTAGGAACCCATCGCAGGCTCTGCCGCCCACCTTGGCAGCCAGCCGCGCACACTCCTCCAGCAGTGCAGGCGCGGCCGCCAGCAACGCCGCGGCATGCCCCGCATGGCCGCCCCCAAGCGGCTGCGCCCCCTGGGGTCCCACCCCTTGTGACGGCAGTGTGTTGCAGGTGGAGGCGGATGTGGCTGATGAGGCCGTGGTGGCAGCCACCACATCTGCCACCAGCGCATCGACTGCCGCCACCTCGCGCACCACCTCCCCGGCCTCGGCCTCCAGTGCCGCCAGCTGCAGCGTGCATGTGTGCGCAAGCAGCACCGTGCATCCCAGCCAGGGTATTCCAGTGCGGCATGGTGCTGCTGTTGTGCCCAGGGCATAGGTGGTGGTGTGCTGCAGCATGCGTTTGTGACCGCAGGCACCCACCGCGAAGCTGCACATACCCTAGACACTGTGCCCTAGACAACCCACGCAGGCAACCAGGCTGTTGCCGTGGTGCTGGTGGCGGTTTGCAAGCGCCACCCCAGCAGGTTGTTGGCTGGTGCTGCATCCCCACCGTGAAGCAGCCTGCTGCCTGATTCCCCAGGTGGTCATGCCAGGCGCCAGGCGCAGGCAATCAGTACTGCACACCCACCTTGGCCGCCTCAGCCAGAACAGGCCACTGGTGTCACCACATACTAGACTTGATTCATGATACCATATCAAGTAACAGGCAGAACTGGTGAAATGTAGTGTCAGGTGCGGCACACCAAGGTACTCTATCATGGGGTATCGCAGACCTATACCTTGGCCGCCTCTGCCGCGCGCAAGCGGTCCAGCATGTCGGCCAGCAGTGAGCGAGCCTGGCGCTCCAGCACGCCACGTGCCGCCCCCACCTCGCCCGCCCTGGCCGCCAGCCGCGCGTGCTGCAGGCCGGACCAGCACAGGCGAGTACCACTAGAGTAATTACACCACGGCACGGGAAAGGTGACCACATTAATGATGACCACTGACAGGACTGCCACGACCGTGATGCAGGCGGCAGCATCTGGCACCCACACAGTGCCAGGCAATGGCCGTTAACCAATAACAAACAGTTTTGAAGCTACAAGCCTATAACAAAATGTTGTTAATCCTGTCTCGCGGCAGGCACTTATGCGCCATGATGGGCGTACGATGTAACCAACACACACACACACAGGCACAGGGCGGCCACCTGCATGGCCCTACGCAGCACTCCATCCATAGCCCCGGTGGGTGACGTGCTACTCTCCCATACCACCTCCCACCACACCCACCTCACTCCACTCACATCACACACAAAGGTCACAAACACGCAATTGCAACGATGCGGCCATGCAAACCTCAGTGTGCGTCACTCACCTGGTGCAGCAGCCGCGCGCGCCGTGCGAGCAGCCCGCCATTCACCGCCGCCTGCAGCTCCGAAACCCGCCGCACGTACGCATCGCCCACACCCACCAGCACGTGCCCTGCCGCCCGCAGCGCCGCCACGTGGGCCTCCCCCTCCAGCACCACACACCGGCCCAGTGACTCATCGTACACCATGTGGCTGGCACCATGCACAGACGCGGCTGCTGCTGCCGCGGCAGCAGCTGCTGCAGCCGGGTCCGGCTGCAACAACACAGGCAGCTGGGGGGGTGGGGGCGGGGGCGGCGGAATGCAGTGCATGGGTGCTGGCGGTGCTGCTGTGAAGCTGAGTGCCTGTGGAAGGTTGGATGCCGGGACGCTGGCGAAGCCGGGGCGCACGGGCTGCACTGCTGCTGGTGCCACACCACAGCCAGTGCCTTGGAGTCCAAGGTGGGGTGGGGCACCAGCCATGTGTGCGCTGCAGGGGCCTGCCACTGCCACCCCAGCTGTTGTGGGCTGTGGCAGGGACACATGATGAAGTTGGCCAACAGAGGCTCCCCCTGTACAGGGATCTTGTGGCCCGGCCACATCTGGGAAGCCGGGTGGTTGGAACTGGGGCATAGGCATGGCCATGCCGCCAGTGGGCTGCTGCTGCACATGCAGCGTGAGTGGCGCTGCGTGGGGCTGCATGGGTGGTTGGCTGTGGTACGGCTGGAGCTGTGGTTGCTGCAGCTGCATGCATTGCCCGCCATGTGTATGCATCTGGTGTGCACATGCGGGGGCACCTGCCTCTGCACGTGGCAGGCGTGCAGGTGCAAGGCATGGTCAGGCATTGCAGGTTGCCACTGCGGCAGGCATGGGACTGCTGGGCTACAGCCATGACCCTTCACTTACATCAACCCCTCTGCTTGTAACAATCCTTCTGCCTGCAGCACGCACCGCCTCCGTAATGGTGCACGGGTGGCGCGTAGTAGGGGTGCGCTGTGGGGGAGCCAGGCAGCTGCATCATGCCGCTTTGCAACATCGCCATGGCATGCGGACCTTGGAACATATCATGATAGCCTGCATGCCGCACCATTCGGTCAGTAACTGGTGTGCTGATGGCAGCAGCGCACGCACATGTATACGGACGTTCAACTGGGCGTACCTGGCAGGAAGCCCAGCTTCTTCCTGGCACTCTTGCGCTGCTTGTGCTTTTGGTCAGGCACCTCGCTGTCCGACGAGGATGCATCGCTGCGGGAGCTGGAAGCGACGCTGCTCTCCTCCTTTTTGTCTTTACCCATGCTTCTTTCCTTGGCAGTATGTTACCGGATGGTTAACAACATGGGAATGCCAGTCAAAGGCTGGTTTCTTGCCACAAAAAAATGCGTGTTGATGGCATGACAATCGCAAAGAAATAAATCCTCGGTTTGCTCCCCACATTTTGACACACTCGTCCGGTCCACCACGTTTGAGCGCCTACATCAACGCCCGCACGCATGCTGTTCGTATTCTAGGCGTCTGCTGTTGCACCGTGCCCACACCCCGACCTTGGACCGCACATGGTATCCCTTCCTTGGTCCGGCATCCACTATGACGCACTCAACTCCCCCTGAGGCCCCTCACATGCCACCCAGTATGAGCTCTGCAGCTCGTGCCACATCCCCCTTTGCCAAGAATAGCGCGCGCTCTGCTTGTGCTGCACTGAACCCCATGGCCAGCAAATCCCCCAGTCCCGCCGCCTTGCTGCCCTCTGCCCCTCCTGACGCACCCCGGCTGAAGGCGGCCTTAATGCCACCTGGTGCGCTTGCTGCATTTCCACTGGCACCCAGCTGAGGCCGCTGTGTGCCGCTGCCGGCAAGCCCTGGAAGCTGTGTGCCGCCCTTAGAGGGGAGCCCTGTGCAGGCAGCAGCTGGTGCCTGCACCACTTTTGCCCGCTTGGCTGCACCATCCGTGGCCGAGGTGGGTGCCACGCCCCTGCTGCCATTGTCGCGAGGCCGCAGCACGCCGCGTGCGTCTCTCTCCACACGTGCTGCTGTGCCTGCTGTGCCCGCTGCGCCTGTGGTGCTGGGCATCTCTGCAGCATCCCCTGGGGTCCAGCCATCTGCCTGCATGGCAACCCCGCCCTCCCCCTCCCCCTCCCCCTCCTGCCCCTCAGACGCCCCCTCCCCGTCCTCACTGCACAGCTCTATCATCTCAACGTCCCCGGCGTATTGCCTCGTACCGTCATCCCCGTTCTGTACTGCCTGTACTACCTGTACCGCTGCACCGCCACGCCCCGGCGCCGCACCACCGCGTGGCTTGAAGAAATCCGCAGCAACAGGAGGTCCTGCCATGCCACGGCCAGCACTGGTGGGGACTGGTCCCCGTAGCGCGCCTGGCCCACTAGCCCCAACAGGCGTGCGCTGCGACTGCGACGCTGCTGCCCCAGGGCCCGCCTGCGTTGCCACTGGCCCCTCATCAGCCGCCGCCCCAGCTGCCGAGGTGGGGACCTCCGCCCCCTTGGGCCGGAAGAAGTCGTGCATCGTTTTGGGTGCACGGTACGCCTTAGACATCATACGCTTGTCCACAGGCGCCACCGGCTCCACGCGCACGCAGCTGCCCCCCACCCACTCGGGCGCTTCCATCCCCTCCTCCTCGCCCCTCAGCCCCTCCCCTTTCCCTTTCCCGCTGGCTCCGGAGCCACCCGTGCTGCCGGCTCGTGCCACCACACCAGTCATTGACGCGCCCCCCTCCACTTGCCGAAGGACCAAGGACTGCAGCATCGCTTGTACCTCTGGGAGCAGCACCGCCGGGTAGCGCACACCCACCAGATGGCTGACGGGCCCCCTGGGGCCTGCTGGCGCTGCAGCCGTGTCCACGATCACTGCAGCTGCCGACGTGCCTCCATTCGCTACAGCTCGCGAGCCTGCGACAGCCTGCGAGCCTGTGTCCGCGCCTCCCGCCCCAGCATCGTCTGCGTGATCTAGCCTAGGCGAGCCGGCGCCTGCCCCCCGTCCTGCTGTGGTCACAGGCCCCTCCTCACTCACAATCTCAAGCTCATCCTCCTCCTCCTGCTCCTCCTCCTCTTGCTCACCCCCTTGCTCATGGCCACCCTGGGAGCCACCCTTGATGGCCTGCCCCTGCCCCTGGGTCTTGGCTGCAGCTGCTGCAGCTGCTGCGGCTGTCGCGGCTGTGGGGGAGGTGGCTGAGCTGGTGGAGGGGTCACCAGCGAGCTCCACACGCACCACCCTGGGAGGAGAACAAGCCACGGCAGCACCACCTGCTCTCATGCGTGCAAGCGCTCAAGCAGGACGCCAGACCGGGTGATGCCCCCCGTAGTGCCGCAACGACCACTGTCACACAAATATGTGCCACAAGCCGAGGAACAAACAACCCTGGTAGCGGAGCCTTGTGCCCTTCTGCCTACAAACCATATACCAACCAATGAAGCCATGTCCTGAGCCATGCCTCAGTCCTGTAGTGAGCATGTGTGGTGGAGATCCAAACGTCCAACGACCCAAACATTGGCAAACACGTCACGTGACGTGAGATGCGAGAATATGAATGGGTCTCTCACCGCATCGTGCGGTCCGGCTTGCTCAGCTCGTGCTCGTGGCGGCCCAGCACTGCCTCCAGCACCCCCCAGATGCGCACCACGCTGCCGCCCAGCACCGTCACGGCGGCCAACCGCCGGCCCACGCTGCAGCCCGGCCCCTGCGTGTGAGTTTGTTGCATGCAGTGAGGTGCATGGTGCAAATTGCATGGTGCGGTGAGTGCTGCACGGCACGGTGAAGTGCAGTGCGATGCCATGTCAGGGGTGTATTTGTGTGTGCACCGAGGCCAACAGTCGCTTCACGGAGGCACAGGGTATGCAGACCCTAGGGGGTTCCACAACCCATGTCAGGGGCAGCGCCAGGCCCCCTGCCACTCGTGATTGGGCTGCCTGAGCCATGGACAAGGCCGCTGACAGCGCCATCGACAGGATCGGCAGCAGCGCGACCTGCTTCATCAACCATCATCGTCATTATCAGCACGATGCATGTGCCATATAATACCTGTGTACATACAGACGCATATAGCTGTAAAGTTGCCATAGATGCTGCAGAATGCTGCAGACTTGAAGTTTATACACAGCATTGCATAGGTACCTGCTTGCACTCTGCGCCATGGATGCACCGCGTGAGTGATGACGCGTACGCCGCGGTCCACTCGGCCTCTGCCTGCTCAGGTGTGACGCGCACGTACCTGCCGTGCGTGCAGCAGCAGTACAGGCAGTACAGAGATGCAGTGCATGCAGCGGGGCTGGTAACACATGGCTTGAGGCTTCCACGTGTTTGCCGGCATTTGTGCCAAGGTGTAAAAATGGAGCTGAGTATGGGGTGTGGAAAGGCTGCTCCCTGCGCACATGCCAGGCGAGGCGCACACCACAGAAAAGAGTGGCCACTCACTTGGCGTCCAGCTCGCTGCGCTCCAGGTCAAACAGCGTGTGGCCGGTGATTGGACGCCGCACAGCAAACATGTTGCGTGTGCCCGGCTTGCGCAACGCCAGCAGCACCATGTGGGCCCCGTACAGCGGGCGGCGGGAGCGGTAGAACCCCGACGCGGCGTCGTCGGCAGTTAAGCCCGTGCCAGTGCCGTTGGCTGCCGCGCCCCCCGGGGCTGTGGCCGCGCCGCCAGATCCGTGCGCCAGGGACATGCACGCGTCCTGTATGTGCAGGCGGGAGGGTGGGTGGGTTCGGGGCACGGTCCGAGGTACTTTGGGGCAGGTTCCCGCATGCAGAGCACATGCTGCCGCCTGCCTCCTGTGCCCTCACTGCCTTCGGGCACAATCGGTACAGCCATGTGGCACCAAGCAGCACGCAAGCAAGCACGAGCTGAGCAGCATATGCCACCAGAGACCTCATAAATAGGCGCCAGAAATGTGAGCCGCTAAAAGCCACCTG
Source organism: Chlamydomonas applanata (assembly GCA_001662365.1). NCBI lineage: Eukaryota > Viridiplantae > Chlorophyta > Chlorophyceae > Chlamydomonadales > Chlamydomonadaceae > Chlamydomonas > Chlamydomonas applanata. The sequence goes on along the minus strand of BDCZ01000374.1, from coordinate 22,125 downwards.
TCATAGCCACCCCAGCGCCAGGAACTGCCGCTCAGGCACCACCACCTCCTTGTGAAAGCGATCTGCGTTTGAATAGAGCTGCCAGGAACCGCTCCCGCACCGTGAAGCTCAGTCCGCGGTCGACCGTGAAGTCGTGGCGCGTGGTGCGCAGCCCCGTGAGGGGGTCCACCCACAGCACGCCGGTGGCGCCCCGCGTGATGCGCGCGCCGCTCAGGTCCGCCAGCCCCTCTGTGCGGCGGCGGCCATCGTAAGAACACCAACAGTAAACACACTGGTAAACAACGCTGGTAGACACAGAAACAACAGTAACATTTGCAGCATTACTTCAGGTACGTAGCTGGGGCAGAGCGTACTGTCCCATGACGGACCTGAAGTTGGGCTAACAGTAGCTGCACCCACTCGTCCACAAGCGCTGCTGCAAAACACATCGCCCAACCACCACAGGATGCAGTGGTGAAAGCATGGATACCCTGCTGAAAAGCCCTCAACCAGTATAAGTTGGAGTGAGAGTACCTCAGCACATACGTGCGCCCCCACACAACGCACCTGAGTACTTGCCCTCCCGCCGCGCCGCCTCCACCTCCGCGCCCAGGCACGCCGCAAAGTATGCGAACAGCGTGTTCTGCACGCCCAGCGGCAGCCCCAGCAGCCTGTTCAGGAAGCGGCGCACGTCCCCCACATCCTTGGCGCCCCCGCCCGAGGAGCCTGCGGCCACACAGCACAGTCTTTTTTGTGAGAGAGAGAAAGGCTTGAGGCCACAGAGCATGTAGGTGTGTGCGCGCAGGCTTGGGCAGGTGTGGGATCGCCGGTGCACAATACCGAAAGACCCTACTTGTATGGTAGGCACCACTTCCTGAGGAGCCCTGGGCTTGCAGGCGCGGGGGTTGGGTTTGGACACGCGGGACTGCTACACACACTCCCAATGACATCCCGATTTTCTGGTTGGGTTCCCGGCGATCGGTTCCAGATCTGGTCCTTGAGCTGGGTAACTTTTGCATCATCAGCACCACCACTGCCCAACAGCCCCTGCATTACCCTCTGGCGTCTGGATTGACATCCTGCTCCTCCTTTCTATCAACAGCTAGCCCATCTTCCCCTTCCAGCACCTTTGGCTGCAGACGCCCCGGACGCAGCCAGCCCGCCACGTGCGCGCGCTGCATCTGTGTCCTCAGCCACCGTGTCCCGCCGCGTACTGCCTGTACCGCCTGTACTGCCCGTGCTGCCAGCAGTGACCCCCATGAGCTCCACATACTCTCGCAGCTGCGGACACGAGGGATTGCATTGGCATGGAAGGCAACCGAGAGACGAAGAAGCAGCCGCTCCACAGGAAGATCAAGAGATCGCAGCGCCCGCAATAGGGAGCGATGTAACAAGTCAAGTGCCAAGAACTGCGTCAAGCTGGCAGCTGCACGCGCGTGCATTGCCCGTGAGGGACACTGCTCAGCACCTGCTGCCCTGTGACAGCCCATATCAAGCAAATGCCCCTTTTCCAACTCTCAAGCTGTCGCTATCATGCCCTCAAGCCCTGAGACAACCCTCAAGTTCAAGCCTTGAAAATCCTCAAGCTCTCACGGTCTCTCAAGCCTTCAACCCTCCAAGCTCTCTCACTTTCAAGCAGATGAACCCTGTCAAGCTGTGCGCGCCCGCACCTGTGTGTGCAGCGCCGCAACTGCCTGGCCCGCCAGCAGCGGGTCGTCCACCCCGGCCAGCGCATCCGCCTCAGCATCCTGCAGCCGGCAAGCGTGCGATGGGTGATTTGAGTGGGTGGTGGTGGTGGTGGCGGTGGTGGTGGTCGACACATTCAAAGGGAAGCTACAGGTGTGGAACTGTGGATATGGAGGACTTACATAGTAGTACGCGTACATAGAACAGGCCCAGGTGCAGGCCTAGACACAGACAACAAATGGGCGATACAGACATGGAGGACATGAGATAGCAGCGCTGGCCCCACCCCCAAACTCACCCTTCCTCCACAGCCCCACCGCCACCGGCCCTCAACCTCTGCACTCCTTGCCCTGCCCCCCGGCCACTCACATCCATGTCGGGTCGCCCCAGCTGATCCTTGATGCCCTCGCGCCGGATGGCCGTCAGCGACACCCCCTGCGGCCAGGGGGTGGCGTACTGCTTCAAGGCTCAGAGTCAAGGCAGTACAAGTCCTTGTGCAGTGCGGGACAAGCAGTGTAGAGCAATGAGTGTGGGTACGCCAGGGCCCCGACACATGTACAAGGTCAGTGGCATCACTGGCAGTACCCGGTCAGTACAGGTGTAACATGCAGTACAGGCGGTACACATGCAGTACAGGCAAGCAGTACAGGCAGGTGTACAGCGCGCGCGCCTGCGGCAGCGTGGGCGCCTCGGTGACGACCGCGTCGTACATGCGGCGCAGCGCGCGGCGTCCAAGCGGGGAGTCAAAGTTGCGTTCTGAGAGGTCGAGGCCGCTGGCGGCGCGCCGGTCGCCGCGTGTGAGCGCGCCCAGCGACTGCAGCCGCCGCGCGACGGCGGCCGCGAAGCGCGCCTCGCCGCCCACACGTGTGGCGACGAGCCTGTGGTTTGTTTGGGAGAGGGGGTTAGGGTGAGCAGGGATGAGCAAGGCCGCAAGGTGCATGACATTGATAAGTCACGGCCCTCAGCTGTCAGGGCTCATAACGACGTTGTTGAGGGTGGCAGGGTGAACACGATTCCTAGTTGAGTCGCAACTACTGTACATGTGAAACGTCTGAAAAGGCCCTAAAGACCTCAAAACACTGTAGGTCAGATAAACCCAAACCGAGCCCTGCAACCCCAAACCCTGAAACTGTAAAAATGCTCACTCACTTGTAGATGGGGCCCGTGACTTGGTTGGAGCGGTGGGAGCGGCCTAGCTGCTGGATGGCCTTGTCAGCCGACCAGGGCAGCTCAATGGTCAGGTGCACGCGGCGGCGCTGCAAGGAGGGATGTGGATGGGTGCATGGAGTTGGGGACAGAATGTATGGAGTGGGATAGTATCTTAGTATGGGGTGGGGGGTAGGTGGGATGGTGGGCGGCAGGGGGAGGGAATTGGACGCAAACCAGAACCCCGATCCCTGGCCTCCAGAGCCCAAACCCTGAGCCCTGAAAGGGATGCAGAACCAGAGACGAAGCCTTGAGCAGCAGTTTCTGGCCCACCCCCACCTGGCCCACCCGCATGGATCCCAGCAATCAAGAACTCTAGGGAAGATGCACGTGCAGAACAGAGTGAGGTGGACAATCCTTGAACAGCTTTCGGCCCCCACCTGGTTCGCCGCGCGCCTGTCGGCGTGCAGGGAGATGCCTGTGGATGCTGCATCACTGATGATGGCCACGCGCTTGGACCCTGCCATGAATGCGTCGCGCTCACGCACTGCGCGCAGCAACCGCGTGGAAGCGCAGCAAGGGCGCACGGACGTGAGAAGGCATGGGAGGATCGCCGGCTGGGACGGGCAAAGGATGGAGGTAGGACTGAGCAAGAACGAGAGGAAGAATAGGAGATGTTATGATATATGTACCTGCAGCTCGTAAAAACACGTGCAGCTTCGTGAGTTTGTAGGTCATGAAATTGCAGGCACGGTGGAGTTCCTCGTAAACAAAGAGGCAAGCAGCGGCCAAGTAGTTATGTAAAATACAGCAAAATGCCGCACAGAGGACACAAGCAAAGGCAGGAAGTACAGGCAGTACGAGCCTGGGCTGCGCCCCCACCGTTCAGGGACTCCATCTCGGCACCGCCCTCGGACCGCGCACGCAGCTCGTACACAAAACGCACGCCGCCGCCACCGCCCCGTGCCTCGCCCACCGCCACCACACGACCGTGCCGACCCGTCATCTCTGCCACCTGCGCCCGCATGAGTGCTGCCGTTGCTAGTGTTGCTGCTCGGATGGTGTTCGTGCCGCTGCTCTTTTGTGCATGAGTTGGGCCTCTGTACATAGTAAGTCATACCTCCAGTGTCACTGGCGTCGTCATACGAACCAACACCATAGCACGAGCCACGCCTGATGCGGGCCCCCAGCCAAGACAGCCGCCTGCCTCACCCCCGACCTCCCACTCTCCCCACCCCACACCACCCCACTCCACCCACCCGACCCCGCCCCACCCCCAAGACAACCAAACACACTATTTAGAGCAGGGTCAGGCCTACGCTAGGCTCAGTACTGTTGCTCAAGCCGTAAAGATAAAGGTTGGCAGCGTCAGAAGACAAAGGCTGATGCACCTGGGTGGGGCCCCCCAGCTCATGGATGAGCTCATCCAGGAAGTTGGGTGGCAGCGGCAGTGCAGCTGCAGCCGCCACCAGCTGCTCCCGCAGCGCCACCGCCTCGGCCACCAGCCGCGGTGCGGGGGCTGCAGGTTGACAGTCAGGGGAATTGATGGTCAGGGCGCAGGGTGCAGGGCATTAGAGTTGGGGTTTCAGGGGCTATTAGGGGCCGGCATGCAGCCACGCAGCCAGCTGAGACAAGCGGGACGACACCTAGGCCAGGCCAGACGGACACCTTTACAGGCAGGAAGAGGCAGACACACGCAGACACACAGCAGCAGGCAGATACAGGCAGCCAGACATGCAAACAGCCACAAACGTAAACAGGCTTACCTGCGCCTCCGCCAGCCGCCACGGCCTTTGCATGTGCAGGCTCTGGCACCGCGTGCACTGGGAAGTGGTCCCTCAGGAACCGCACCAGCATCTCCTTTGTAGTGCTCACGAACCCAGGCACTACGGCACCCGGCTCCACGCCCGCCGCCATGTCAGCGGCCTCCCCAGTGGTCTGCAGCCCGATGACAACACAGTGGCCAGCGGCCAGCGCGGCGCGCGCCTCAGTCACCACGCACGGCACCTGCGGGGCGGTGTATAGTGTGACCCAGCTGCCGTCCGGTGCAGTGTGCGACCCACCCGTGTTTTCAGTGGTTCCGGTCTTGCCTGTGGCTTTGAGCGCTAGCTTGATCCCACCACCACCACCACCACCATCATTACAAGAAGCTCCACACAAACAGCGCGTGAGCCCAGTCAGACACAAGGCACACAAAGGCAGGCAACCCCACCTTGATCGACACACACAGCAGCTTGAAGAAGCGCTGCTGAGTGGACCAGGCCACGCGCCACACGTCGCGGCCAGGGACCCCACATAATGCGAGCGCGTCACTCAGGCCCGCACGCACGCTGGCCCACACCGCCGCGGCGCCGTCGTACATGGCGGCCTGGACAGGAGCACGATTCGCATACGTATCACAATGTCAGTTAGGCTCATGTGGTTTTTGAGCCGTACAATATACAAGAGGTAGTGACGCTTCGAACTTCATCAAACATCACGGCCTGAAACGGTGGGGCAAGGGCGGTGCAGGTGACCATCCACCACATGCTCAACATGCCAGGCTGACAGGTGTGTAAGTGTGTAAGGATTGCAATAGGCACTCTGGAGATGTTCAGGGCATATGGTCACCTACCATATATCCTAACAAAGTGCCAGGCAATGGGCAGGTTGCCCACCATGTGCAAGCCCTCCGGCCGCACTGCAAGAGCCGCCTCCGGCCACCAGAACACTGGACTACACTGCACACCACTATGAGCTCATGCACATCCAACATGACACCAATCTGATACCATAGCCTTGAACTCCAAAACATTACAACAGGTATGATGAGAATAGCCACCTGCTCCGCCGTCAGCGCCGCCTCCAGTTCACTGAACTCTGCATCACGGAACGACAGCCCTCGCGCCACGTACCGCCCCTCTGCCTTCATCTCCATCGCCTGAGAGTAAGGAGAGTGAGGAGAGTGAGGCGAGTGAGGAGAGTGAAGAGAGTGAAGAGAGTGAAACGTTTTGGGCCCAAGGGTTCACGTGGCTTTTGAGGTGTACTAACGTGAAGGGCGTAGGGCTCCAAGTTCCGGGGTGGAAGAGTGAACAGTAAGTACTCAGGGTGCACACTGCGCGGGGGCATGGCTTGCAGGGGGCATAGCTCGCTGGCATTTCGCACACAGCGCGCGCAGCACACAGCCTGCTCCGGCGCAGCACGCGTGTTGCACACACAGTTGCACGGGTTGACGGCCCTCGTGTGTCAATACTAGTGTTCGTCTGGTGATATAAACAAGTGCACCGTAATATCACAACAGCTACTACTGTTCCTGTGCATGAAGCAGGCCGCACCAGCATCTCCAGGAATGACACGCCCCGCCGCTTCATGGCTGCGAGGAATGCATCAAAGCCGTGGAAGGACGTGCCGGGGCCCCACAGCCCCATGCGCTCCAGGTACGCCATGTGGCCCACCTGCGGCGGCACAGGGCGGTACAGCAGAACAGCATGTGCAATGTGCGGTACACGTTGCACACGCGTTACACGACGGAACGGCCCTGCGGCACCTCTCAACTTCCAAAACTAGACACAGCTGCCGCACGTGAACAGCCACGCACGTCTTGACAATCTTGGCATATGTAACACCCCCGCCCATCCCCCACCCCCCCCCGCCCTTGACCACACTCGCAGGCTGATGAGCCCACTGCTTGCTCTTCCCTCCCTATACTGCCCCCATCTCTAGACTTGTACTCCCCCCCCACCTCGGACACGCCCGTCGCGGAGCAGTACAGCATGCGCGCCATGGGCAGCCGCCGCTGCAGCTCCAGCACCGCCAGCGCGACCTTTGTACTGCCCGGGCCACCACCCGTACCGCCTTCCGTACCGCCATCCGTACCGCCCTCCTTGCCGGCCACGTAGTTCTTGGCCTTGTGGCACTCATCAAACACGAGGCAGCCATCAAAGGCCGGCCCCCCCAGCCAGTCCAGCACCTGCTGCAGCCGGGACCTGCCCCTCACACTGGATATGAGTGAGGAGTATGTGAGGAACAGGACCCCCTGCTGGTAGTCGGAGCTCAGCCCCAGGGCGCGGGTTTCGCGGTCCAGCGTCTGCACGTTGTTGATCAGGTTCACGCCGTGCGCGCCCAGGTCGCGCAGGTCGCGCGCCGCGTCCTGCGCGGTACGGCAGTACAGCGGTACAGCACGGTGTGACGGTGCGGCAGTACAGCTGTACTGCTGTACGCACCGCCAGGCAGCTCCACAGATGTCAGCCGTGCTGACCAGGCAGGGCTGCATGTACTGCTGCTCCGGTGGCCAGGGGCTAGCAAGCAACACGCGTTGCACAGGGCACAGCCTGGTGCAGGCGCCCAATCCTCCTTTCTCGCACCTGTGCCAGGTCAGATGAGATGGAGACCCATGCGTGCTTGGGCCGGCCGCGCGCGATGGAGTCCAGGATGAGCGCGGCGATCTGGCGCCCCTTGCCCACGCCCGCGCCATCCCCGATGAAAAAGCCGGCGCCTGCGGGTGAATGGGAGGGCGGCAGGGAGTAGAGCATGTGCTGGTTGGACAGGTACAGCTGTCGGGTAGCTATGCTGTGTTTACATGGGGAGGCGGGTGGGGAGGAGGGCGGGGAGACGCCCGTGCCTACGAAACTAGCGGGTGCCAGGCCATGTGATTCGTGCGGCTGCGGATCCATTACGTGCATGTTGTGTCATGTTGACGGTTGTGTTGCCGGGCACCCACATAAAATGCCAACGGCTGAACCCAGGCCTCAACTGCCCTGTGGACCCCGGGGCCTGCCCCAGCACTCACGCGCGCCGCTGGGCAGGATCTCGCAGTGCTTGGTGGCTGCAGCACACACGCCCTCCGCCTGCAGGCTGCTCAGGCCACCTCGCGCCAGCAGCTCTGGCGGCAGGGACTCGCGCAGCGGGTACGCCGCGACAGATGCGGGCAGCGGCACGGAGCTGCGCATGCAGTCACAGGATCAGTGGATCACCCACATGAGAGGTCCTCAAGTTGATGGAGTAGGCGCACCAGGGGCAGGGTTGCCTGCCCTAAGGGTTGCCTGCCCTAAGTCTCTCCACCACGTCTTTGAGCAGGGCATTCGGTTCTTGATTTGGGAGTTTTGCCAGGCAATGCTGGATTTTTGTTCAATCCCCGGGTGATGCAGTCGGCGATTGTGCTCATTGTATCAACCAGGCGCAGGGCCAGGGGAGCAATGCAGATCGCAGCATGTGCGCGGGGGCATGCTGGCATGTGAGCCATGGGTATCTTTCAGCGTAGCAGGGGTGCGGGCGCGCTGACAGTGCACATGGCATAATGGGCATGCATCCGAGTGGGCCACAGCATGGTCAGCATGAGGCACCAGCATGCAAGCCTCCAAGAGGCAGATCACGCGCCTGAGTGATGTCGCCTCCGCGATGTCTCCGGGATGCGGGGAACCCCACGACAGCGATTTGCAAACATACTGGTTGAAAACCTGCTGGTTAGCTGTCTCCGTGCCTCCCACATCCTCATAGTCCGCCATAACGACGTAGCTTAGCTATGCACGCATATCTTCCATCTCTTCCTCGATCACATCTGTCCTGCGGTTTGGGAGCAGGTCTCTAGGGCTGTGTTTCCAGCACGGGTCCCATGCAGATCTACACTCATGAGGGCCGCAGCAGTTACAAAAAAGAACAATTACGAGCTGGTTGATTGGTTGGGTTGGTTGGGTTGGTTGCGTGCGTGAAAATTTTTGCTGAATGTGCGCTCCACTGGTCATTGCAATTGCGTTCCCAGCATGGGCTTGAGGACCTGCCATCAGGCACGGGCTGGGGCCACCAGCCCGATGTTGGGCAGCTGCCGGCCAGTTGTTGCACCATTCCGCACCTGTATCAAGCCTGGTGCTCCACCTTCATTCGCCGCAGCTAAAGTGTTTGGTGCTGGTCGTTCATCGCGCACTTTGATTGCGCCAAAGGCTGTGGAGGTTGCGCCCGCGCCTGCCACACCTGCTGCTGCGGATGGATCCAGCAACACTGGCCCATCAACAGCCTATCCTTTTGCTGAAATCGAGAAGAAGTGGCAGGAGTACTGGGCGACGCACAAGACGTTCAGGACGCCTGACAACGTGGACACTAGCAAGCCCAAGTACTATGCGCTGGACATGTTTCCTTACCCTAGGTAAGTGGGTGTGGCTGGGGTTTGACATGGTCCGCATGGCGCCATGCGCACACGTCATGCCACGCACCAAGCATGCGTCCTGGAGCAGTGGGACACACTGCTACCAACCCGCCAGAGCAGCACGCGGCCATGCTGGCACAACGACAGTGGCGCTTGCATGTTGTGCGCATGCACAAGTACTGCGCGTCCGCGGACGCACTCTGGCGTGGGTACACCTCGAACGGGCACGGGTTGCGCCCTGCACCGCGGATGGTCAAGGCAGCCCACGCGCTGCGCCATGCGCCACGCACAGCCCCAGGCCCGCGCCATGCACAGCTGCTGCGGTGCCCTTCCCCATGCTGGTGACGGGCTGCTGCCGAACGAAGGCCGCCAGTAGCCGTGCAGCGGCGGCAACAGCCATACCATACCCACACGCGAAGCATCCGCATGCCCACACACAGTGGCAGCATATGCACGACGGCAACTGAGTAAGGGTGGGCGACAATTACGGTATATTAAACATGCGTGTGGGATGTGTGCCTGACATCCGCGCACAGTGGCGCCGGCCTGCATGTTGGCCACCCAGAAGGCTACACTGCCACAGACATCATGGCGCGCTACAAGCGCATGAAGGGTTTCAACGTGCTGCACCCCATGGGGTGGGACGCGTTCGGGCTGCCTGCGGAGCAGTACGCCATCCAGGTGCGGTACGGCCAGTGCGGTACGGCCGACAGGAAAGTGCTGTACGCAGTACGGCAAGGAACAGGGTGACTATTAGCAGCATGGTGAGGCGCGGTACAGCGCGGTACCATGCACGCGGTACGGCAGGGCACGGCAGTTTGGTCAAGGAGTGGCGCAGCAGCTGGGGAGCACAGCTTCAGGCAGTACGCCAGTGCATCAGTGTTGTGGCAGTACAGGCCGGTATGCCGGGACCCAAGCGTGCATAACCAGGTGCCAGTGGATGAGGTGCAGGGCAATGGGGAAGCAGCAGCACAGCCCCTGGCACGGTATAGGGGCTCCAGTGGTGGTTCGTAAAGCACAGCAACAGCAGGAAAGACAGGCTGCAGAAGCAGCGGCAGCGGCACAGCGGCAGCGGCAGCAACCCTGGCAGCGGCAGCACTGGCAACAGCTAGCGCAGGCATGTGTGCAGCAATCGGGTGGGGGCCTTGAGCATGGAATTATTTGCGCTTGTTCCGCATGGCTGTCCTCTGACAGGCCACTGACGTGTGCCGCTGCTGTGCCGGTGCTCCACACCCCACGCACCCACGCGCAGACCGGCACCCACCCGCGCGTGACCACCGAGCGCAACATCAACCGCTTCCGCCAGCAGCTGCAGATGCTCGGCTTCTCATATGACTGGGACCGTGAGCTGTCCACCACTGACCCCGAGTACTACAAGTGGGTGGCGGCAGGGACTGGGGTGTGAGGGAGGGGGTTGCATGATGGATTGGTTGGTTTAAGAGGGGTCGACTGAGGGAGGTCAAGGGGAGGTCAGGGCAGGTGAGGGCGGGGGAGGAAAGTGTGTTTGGTGGCAAGCCAACCATGCCACGGTAGCTTTTTTTCCTCTACCCCCCGGCCTGGCTATACACCTGGCTTGTGGCAGGTGGATGCGGGTGATCTGCTGACCCTTACTAACCAAACCGGCATGTGGGATGTTGTGTGCATTTGACGCAACTAAGGCAACTGACGCGTATCCTGATTTGGCTCCCTGGCTGTTGTACCGCCCCAGGTGGACGCAGTGGATCTTCCTGAAGCTGTACGAGCGTGGTCTGGCATACCAGGCAGAGGTGCCGGTCAACTGGTGCCCCGCGCTGGGCACGGTGCTGGCGAACGAGGAGGTGCGGGGCCGCCATGGGATGTGAGGGGGTCGGGGGATGTGAGGGGGCCAAGGGGCGGAGGGATGTGAACGGGGCGGGGGCTCGAGGTGACTGAAGCCGCTTGAATGGAAAGGAATGCTGAGCTGGGAGGGTGAGGTGGGGCAGGGCACGTCAGGGCGACTTCTTTGCACTGATGCCCTGAAGCTGATCCATGAAACCCACTGCTTGTACTCCGTCATCATACCTTGAAATCCGTCGCCCCACCCCACTGCGCCCAGCCGCACCCCACCCTGGTCAAGCCCCAGCTCCCTGATGCCTGAACGAGCCGCACCGTGTTCCCACACCCCGTAGGTCATTGACGGCAAGAGTGAACGAGGCGGCCACCCCGTGGTGCGGCTCCCCATGAAGCAGTGGATGCTGCGCATCACCGCGTACGCAGACCGGCTGCTGGATGACCTGAACGAGCTGGACTGGGCGGAGAGCATTAAGGACATGCAGCGCAACTGGATTGGCCGCTCAGAGGTGCGAGGGGGGTGGGAAGGGGCTGCTGTGTTGCTTGCGGCTGCCCCGGAGTCCTAAACTCTTGACCGTTTACTTGATTCTGAACCAGAAGCGCCTTGGGGTACGCTGAAGTGTGGCATCGCAATCCTGCTCAAGCGGAATCCCGCGAAATCCTTGAACAGCCAATTCATGATCATACTTGCCCAAACCCCTACGCCCTACATCCTCTCCAGCTCCCCAACTCGAATCGCTCGACTCCCGCTCCTCAACCCCCAACCTTCAGGGCGCCGACATCCGGTTTGAGCTCATGGGCGGGGAGGGGTCGCAGTTGGCAGCCGGCAGCATCCTCAGCTGCTTCACCACACGCCCCGACACGCTGTTTGGCGTCACCCATGTGGTGGTCGCCCCGGAGCACCCACTGGTGGCAGGCGGGCTGGCGGCGTCCGCGCAGGTGAGAGGAAGAGGGCTGCTCATGCATGCATGCCTTGGACGTTAGCTATTCCTGTTGCACGTCAGTGCTGGACATTAGCAACGGCTGGACAATGGG
>BDCZ01000373.1:43591-56015 GCA_001662365.1 Chlamydomonas applanata | reverse complement strand
CTCCCCCCCCCCCCCCCCCCCCCCCCCCCATTCTCTCACTCCCTCTCTCTGTACCTCCCTGCCACATCGCTCCCTCCCTCGTCTTCATCCTTTCCCCCTTTTTATGCATTAGCATAAGTCTCCCTCAATCCCTCTCGCTCATTCACCCACGCCCACCCTTCCTCTCACTCCCTCTCACTCTCCCTCACTCTCACCTCAGGCAGCTCCTCGCGCTCCCACGCGTCATTCGCGGACCGCTGCCCCTTGTCCAGCGCCGCCCCAAGGTACCGGCCCACAAGGGATGCCAACGACGCAATCTCCTGCCCTGATCTCCGCCTGCTGTCTCGCTTGCCACTCCCGCAGCCACCCTCCCGCTCCTCCCGCTCACCCGCTGCAACGTCCCATGGGCGGGCAGCCTGATGCTTGCGCTTGCCACGCCCAGCAGCCGCAGCCGGCATGCCCCTGCCCCCTCCACCCACCACCACCGCCGCCGCCAACGCCACCGCTTCAGCTGCTGACTCAGCTTCTGCCACCTCCGCCTTGAGCAGGAAGTGCATCATGTTGACTTGCTCCAGATTGGGGGGGTGGATGCTCAGGTCCCCTGCCAGCTTCTCTTCGTCTCGCCCCCCCGCTGTCGCCAGGAAAACCTGCGGTACAGACCATTATGTTGCGGGGCGGTACGGTATGGTTTGACAAAGGTGTACAGTACAACGTGCAATACGCACGCTTCAGCACAGCACATGGCGCAGTACGTGCAGCGCAGTGCGGCATATGTGACTCAGTGGAATGCATGTGCCGCTGCGGCAGCACGATGCCGTGTACTGTGGAGAGTCATCCCAGTGGCAGGTCAGCAGTACAGCACACATGGCAGTACAACGTGGACGTCGTGGAGTAAACCGCAAGCACGTGCAGGACCAAGGGCAGTTAAACAGGCCGCAGCGGAGTACGGCTGGAGTACGGCAGCAGCAGTACGGGATATGACCACAGCAGTACAGATCATCATCACACCCACCTTGTCACACTCCAGCAGGTCCTTGAGCTCAGGCAGTGCACGCTCTGCCCCTGAAAGGCCCAGCCGGGCAATGTGCAGCAGGTAGCACACGCAGCCTGCGTCTGACTGGCCCTGGCCCTGGCCGTCCCCCTGCTTGCCTCCTGCTGCTGCTGCTGCTGCTGCTGCTGCTGCTGCTGCTGCTGCTGCTGCTGCTGCTGCTAGTGCTGGTGCTGGTGCTGGTGCTGCTGCTGCTGCTGCTGCTGCTGGTGCTGCTGCTGCTGCTGCTGCTGCTGCTGCTGCACCCTCGACAGCCACCTCGCCATCCGCCACATCTCCCATCTGCATGGCTGCCCCATCAACCGCGGCCACTGCCTCGTCCCCCTTAACCATACCCCCCTCCCGGACACATAGCTGGATAAGGGCCGGGGGGTGCTCCTCTGGGAGGTACTGCCACTCCATGTCAAAGCCCACTGTTAGCACTTGCTTGCCTGGCAGGCCGAGCGCCCGCTCTTTTAAACGCATGCACACTTTGCGGATCTCTGCTGCAGTGCCTGCGTACCGCGTGGTGCCGGGGAACACCAGGCGCCGGGCAGAGCGTGGAATGGGTGAGGCTCCTGAGCCGTCCAAATCCCGTGGCTGCGCATCGGGCGGCGATGCTGGCTGGGCGCCGGCTGTTTTTGAAACAGATGGCGGTGCAGCCTGCTGCTGGCCCGATGGCACGCCCATGACCCCACGATCTGGTGCTGGTACACTGTGTGCCTCCCCCTCCCTGCCCCCGGCCCCGGCCACAGCCACAGCCACAGCCTCATCCCCCCCTTCACTGCCCCCGTTGCTAGTGGTGGCTGCAGATGCGCCGGCGCTGGCCCCAGCGCCCGGCGACTTGCGGCGCGCCCGCGCCCGCTCCCGCCGCTTCGCATCGATCTCGCGCTGCGCAGCAAATGCAGCGTCGATGGCGGCCTGCTTATCGGCAGCTGCCCGGGCCTCCTCCTCCTCCTTTCTTGCCGCGTCCGCCTCGTGCCTTCCAAGCAAGGCCTGCAGCTCCTCCTCTGCTGCATCAGCATCCTCCTGCTGCTGCCTCAAGGAGGGCCCTGACCCCCTACCTCGAGCTCTGACAGGTGCCCCCCGGCCGCCACGGCTGCCTCGGCCCAGCGCAAGACCCCCCCGGCCAGGGCCTGCATGCGGCGGCTGCAGCTGTCGGCCCCACTGCTGCTGCCCCTGCTGCTGCTGCTGATGCCCCTGCTGCTGGTGCTGCCCTTGTGGCGGCTGCTGGTGCTGGTGCTGCCTCTGCTGCTGCCGCGCCCACTGCTGCTGCTGCCCTTGCTGCTGCTGCTGCTGCTGCTGCTGGCCCGCACGCCATTGCTGGTGTGAGCGCGCCTGGCTGTTGACCGCCGGTGTGTTAGGCCTGTGAGATCTTTGCACTTGAGCTGACGGAGCCACCTTCACTCCATTCGCCCCCTGATTCTGTTCCTGTGCCAGAGCGTTTGCGTGCCCAGCTGCAGGCACTGGCTGAGCCCCAACTGCCTGGCCGGCCTCCTTCTGTGCCTTGGCTGCGGCCTTGCGAGCCAGCAGCAGCTTCAAGTCATCCACCAGCTCCTGTTAGTGTGAGAAGCACACATCAGCGACACAAACTCATGATGCCAGTTGTCTGCCCAGTCAGTTGTGTTGCAGGCCATAATATTCAAAGAGCATCGGGACAGAGCAGGGCATGGTGACCCTGCATCGGTGCATGTGATTTCCAAGCCCAATGCACTGCATGGGCGCTGCATGGGCAAACGCCATGAGCAGCATGATAGGTCATGCTCCATGCCAAAACACGGCAGGTGATCAGACTGCATGCAGACTCCACACATCGCACCTCGCTGCTTGCCAAAGGTAGCGTCCCAGCTGCATGCGCACCACTCTGCACTTGTTTGGCGTGCGCCTGCTGTGCTGCCGCGTGCACACCATGCACTGCATTGCCACGCTGGGCCTCGCTTGCTGCGGCTGCGTGGGCTGCGTATCCACCAGCCGCATGCGGCTGCTGTCCGCGTGGCTTCTTGCCTCTGGAGCCATCTGCATGGGCCCCTGCCTCCCTCTTTTGCCCCATCCCAGCAGTGTCCCGGCTGGTGCTCACCACATGGTGTGCTGCCAATCAGAGCAGGCCAGACGAGTAAACGTCGCAGACTGCGACAATTTGCATGCAGTTGCAGCTCTGGGATTGTGGCGAACGCGATGCGCCACCGCGCCTCCGACATGGTGTGAAATCACAGAGCAAGTGTAAAATTCAACCAACAAAACTAATTTAGTCACATTTGCAATTGTTGCATCTCAATGTGATCTTTTCAGAATGTAGCTTGGTTTGCACCACCCTCACCCAAACCCTGCTCGCCATGGAACAGCGCCCTAAGCGTCAGTGCGTGGCACGGAGGTCGGTCGTGCCCAGCGCAGCTCATTACGTCGGGTACGTGGAGGATGACGAAACCCCAGAGATGATCATGCGCAAATTTGAGGAGATGGAGCGCCTGCTCTCGGCCAGGAATAAGCAAGCCAACGCCTGCACGGCGTCCGAGCAGCAGGGCCAGGGACACGCGCACCAGGCTGGGGTCTCAGCAGGAGCGCATGCTGGTGACAGCCACAGCACGCATGGCAAGGGAGCACATGACAGCTCTCCACACGCGACCCTGGCGTCACAATCACAAGCTGACGCATCATGCGCTGCTGGTGTTGCGCCTCAGCAGAGACAGCCGCCTGCAGCACGCACCCCTGCAGCCGCAGCTGTAGGCCTGGCATCCTCGATGACTGCAGGCACCAGCGAGCCAGCCGCGATTGCTTGTCCTCCTCCCCCACCCCCATGCAGCAATGGGGAGTGTGCTGCGGCCCCAGAGAGTGGCCATGCACAGCATGGCAACGATGACCATGAGGTGCTGGATGAGCCCCTGCTGCTGGAAGTCTTCAAGGCCACCTCCATATTCAGCGTCAAGGCAGCACTGGCACACAACGCGCCGCTGCTGGTTGGCAGTCTGACACACAGTGCGCCTGGAGGTTTAGCAAATGGAGGTTTAGGAAATGCTGCTGGTGGTGGTGGGCTGCGAGGGCACGGCGGCTCTGCACGTGTGCACGCCCCGCACCCCTTCCTGTTCACCTCAGCCGCCTCCTGGGCTGCGGGGCAGCTAGGGGGGCAGGTTGATGAGCTGGCCGTGGGGGATGTGTGGGGTCAGTGGTCTGACGAGGATGACTGGGAGGAGGGGGGGCCACGTGAGACGAGTGAGGGGGGTGACAGTGACCTGTGCGACCAGCTGCGCGGCTTTTGGTCAGACCAGGAGGACGAGGACGCCATGAGCGTGAGAGTGAGAGCCAGGTCAGGTAACTGTGGTAGCAGTGGTGGTGAAGATGATGATGCTGATGGAGGTGGAAGGAATGGTGGTGGTAGGGGCAGGCGGCGCGGGCGCAGCGTGGCCAGGCGGGCGGGGAGTGCTGGCGTGCTGGCCTTTCCTTGGGCTACTGGCCAAGCAGCCACCGGCACGATTGCTCAACGCACTTGTGCGCTCACCCGCCACGTGCAGCCACCTGCAGCGGTGGGGCGCAGTGGGTCTGGGGCCCTCGGCCCTGCAGCTGGCCGTGTGCATGTGTGGGACCCTACGCACCGCGTGTGGCGCTGGGCGCGTGCATCCCTGGCTGCGCCGCTGCTCGACGCAGCTGCCTTGTACATGCGCTGGACCAGCTCTTCCGTGCCCCTCACAACTGTTTGTTGGCCATCAGGGCAACCACACATCCAAGCAGCTGCAGCTGCTCAGCCGCCGCAGGGGTCAGCCCGCCCCGAGCCGCAAGCGCACGCCGCAGCAGTCGACCATGCGGCTGTGCTGCTATCTCACCCTCCCAGCCACCGAGCGCCAGTCAGTCAGTCAGCTATAGCTGCAGTCATCCATCAGCAGTCAGACAGTCAGACAGGAGGGCCCACGGTACCGCAGGTCGCTCCTGCACTACGCCAGTCGGCAGGTGCAGCAAGCACGTCCGAGGTGCCATCTCGGCGCCGTAAAATAAAGGTCGTACTTAAGGCGCGTGCCGTGCCCGCTGCACCCGCCCTGCTGCCCCCTGCGAAGGCGACAGCCATGGGCCTTCGCACACTAGCCACACCTCCCTCGCAACCTCCTCAACCTCCTCAACCGCCTCAACCACCTCAACCGCCTCAGCCCCAGCCGCCCCAGCCCGTGCTGAGCTTACCCCCCCGCCCGCCAGCACAGCAGGCACAGCATGCTCAGCAGGCGCAGCAGACGAAGCAGGCACAGCAGGCGCATGCAGGGGCGCCACCCCAGCCGCAGCCTGTTGCTCTGGGCACGATTGCCCCCCTGCCCCCACCCTCCCCTCATGCCCCCTCCCTCCTCACCGCTCCAGATATCACGCGCTTCAATTTTACGCGCCTCCTGCACACGCGCCACTGCACGCCGTTTGAGCTCGTCGTGATCAACCCGGGCTGGGAGGTGAAGGCAGTACACACGGGCAGTACACGCAGGGCGGGCAGCCACCCGTATGTGGGGCGCGTTGGGATGGGAGCTGGTGCCGAGGAGCAGCAGCAGGGGCAGGGGCAGCAGGGGCAGCAAAGGCAGGAGTCGTCTTGCGCAGGTGCAGCTGAAGTTCAGGACGATGGAGAGTCCTCTTCATCTGATGAGGAAGATGAGGAGGTGGATGTGATGGAGAGGTGTGTGTGGGGTGCGAGTGCAGGTGTCATGCGTGTTCGGTGTATCTTACCCTGTGTTTGCACAGCCCTGTCGGCACATGTCACGGGTGGGCGGGTTCCATGCTGCGGAATTACCTTTCAAACAAAGCACCACTGGGCACACTTGCACCCCTCGGCCCCTTCGACACCGCCACCGCCACCCACGCTACTGCCGGGGCTTGACACGTGCTGCCACCACCACGCATCTGCTTCGTGCCACGCAGGCTGCGTGCGCTGCCGCTGCCACGTATTTGCCCCAGCGGCTTTGTGTGCGTGTGGGTGCGCAAGGGCGTGCTGGCGCCCGTGTGCAAGCAGGTAGGCCGGCTGCCAGCCGGGTTGCATCTGCCATACACCGAGCCACTGGTGCAATCACACTGCTGTGGAGAAGTAGATAGCCCAAGCGCAGGCACTGCAATGCGTTGCAGACGACCATTCGGGGCCACACGCGATCGACTAAGGAACGTATTTGTGACACCAACACTGTGTGTGCTGCTAGGCATCGTTCAGGCGCCGGCACACAGAGATGTCTGCAGAATGCTGCG
This sequence comes from Chlamydomonas applanata, assembly GCA_001662365.1. Taxonomy (NCBI): domain Eukaryota; kingdom Viridiplantae; phylum Chlorophyta; class Chlorophyceae; order Chlamydomonadales; family Chlamydomonadaceae; genus Chlamydomonas; species Chlamydomonas applanata. The sequence goes on along the minus strand of BDCZ01000373.1, from coordinate 49,810 downwards.
TTGTCATCAATGTCACCATGCGCGTGCGTGTGCTGCAGATGCACGCGTGGGGCTTTGTGTACGTTGAGAACCTGACGTGGGTGTGGCTGTCACCACGTCACACCGTGGCGCGCGTGACCTCCCCACACCTCGCATCCTCCCACCTCTCCCTGCTCATCTTCCGCTGGGAAGGTGCGTGCCAGGTTGGGGGTGTGCAGTTGGAAAGTGAAACCACATGTGTAAGAACGTGTACGTGACACATCTGTGACACGCCGTGTTATTATCAGAACGTGTACGCTGTAGGGTGTGGGGCCTGGACCCTGGCCTGGTGCACCTTTGAGCGTGCCAGCCGCACACAGTGGTGCTGCTCATGCAAGTGTGGGCGGGGCGTGGAGGGGACATCAGCTCGCTGGTTGTGGCTGTGCACAATTCTGGGGTGTGCCCCAAATGGGCCAATATGGGGCTGCCTTTGGGAGCCAAGACCAGACAAGCATGTCTGTTGCCAGAGCTGTTTGCACCCTGCCAGCCCGGGGCACCCTCACTCCCACCCAAGCAGGCAGCGCTCACACCCACACTCGCCTGCTGCACTGCACTGCACATCCGGCCTGGCCTGGCCCTGGCCGACTGCTGCACGTGCAACCGTGCATGCAGGCAGTGAGGGGCGGCGGGTGCTCCTGCGGCACCAGCGCAATGCGGACGTGGTCATGGACGTACTGCGAGGTGCGCCCCATCCGCACGTGCCACCGTGATTCCTGGATTGTGAAAATGTAACACACATCTAATCATAAGAACACGGTGTAGCACACATCTCCACATCTGCAAACCCACCGAACACACATGACCGAACAGTCAGTGGACCTGAAGTATCGGCACACATGTGGGTGGTGCGTACATCAGCTGGCATCAGCTGGCACCAGCTGCCATCAGCGCGGCTATTCTTACACTTTAGTATAATTCTCACACGTTGGTACACTGTACCTGGTACGGCCCTGCCGGCGCCACTTGCAGGTGCGCCGTGGCAGCCGCCTGCCGAAGCACTCCACATCCTAGAAGTCATGCTGCCCAACGCAGCGCGCAACGCGACGTGCCTGGAGCTGTGGGCACCACCCGGGTCATCAGGGCGGCCTGGGTGGACCCACCTGATGGAAGACCCGGCTGCGCCCTTGGTGTGAGATTACGAACGGTCCACCCAGCCACCAAAACTCTACCCACCTGGCGCCATTAGGCATTCAAGTAAATCCTCGTGGCACCTAAGGTTGGGTAACCTGTATGTGCTGTGAGGCCTTGGCATATCGTATGCACCAGGCGGCGGGTGAGCCAAGGGGAATCGTGGTGTAACAGGCTCCTGTGTGGCGGTCGCTGAGGGATAGGGGTGTTGCTGACAGGGCGTGTGCTTGGGCCAACCTTGCGCTGCATGCATGTCGCAGTGGGTTAGGCATCGTCGTTGTGTTAAGATGAGGGGGATCTGCAGTACAGCAACAACAGTGCTACTGATTGTAGCAGTGCACAGTCGTGATATGGCTGTGGTTGCACAAGCCTGCTGCAAATCTTCACACATCAGTTCTCAGTGCGCCAGAGATTCTGGGTGATGATTTGGCTGGCCCCGAAAGCTTCCGATACTGTGAAGACAGCACAGTTTTGCTGCACGAGTCTGAAGGCAGACCATCTTTGTTTTTTCAACCGTTGTCTTGTGTTACTGACTGTGCGCCGCACCAGTCGCGGAGTAGTGTTTGTTGACCCAGCAGCGTCTTGTCTCTATTGCATGACGAGGCAGAGAGGAGCTGGAGTTGCCTGCTGATGGTGACTGCCGCATTTCTTGGCTCTTGTGCATGGACGGCTCAGCTCTCGTCAGCTTTGCATCCAGTAGTCAGCTACTGCTGATTGATTTTTTTGTGTGCTGCGCAGGGCTGTGTTCAATCGACGCCTGTCAAGGGGCCTGGAGAGAGGGGGCTACAAGCACAGGCCGATGGAACAGGGCAGCCCCTGCAGCAGGACGGTGATAAGGAGGGGTCCTTACGTGCTGCTGAAGCGCAGCAAGCTGGATCAGCCCTGAGTCAGTCACAACATACAGCTTCCACAGCGCCGGAAGCACTGAATGGGTCTGCGTCTGCTCAAAATGGTGATGCGCACTCTGTTGCCTCCCAAGCGGTTGGCGCTGGTCAGGTAGCGCTTGGCATCCAGGAGGGGTCTGCATCGGTGCAAAACGCGCTAGTCAAGGTGCGCCATCAGCAGAACGTGGCGTACTTACAACGAGCCAGCATGCTCTCTTACATCGTGGTGCAACCATATTTCCGTACTCTTGCCCGCTGGGTGTTGACCATGGCTTGAGCACCAGAAGCACGGCCACGGCTGTCTGGTCGGTGGGTGGACCGTGAAGACATCCACACGGGCGACATGGCCATGTGCTCATGCCGCACACATGGCAACATGGGATGTAGTCATGCGCACCGAACGGGCAGCACAGAGTACTTGCGCAGAAGAGCCTGCCATGATAGCGCTGACAGCCGAATCTGCACCAGACTCAGCAGGGCTGGGATGGGAAAGCTCGCCCCCTTACCGCTGCGTCACAAGCATGCACGCATCATGCTCTCGCAGCATGCCGGCGCGGGTGCGCCACGCGCACTGAAATGCAGCGGGCGGGGCGTTCAGCACATGTCATACACTGGTTGGCGTTGTACATGTCACGCACTGATTGGCATTTGATGCATTGCACCGCTGCTCAGCACTGCATCTTGCAGCTCATAACCGCTGCTGGGCATGCACGTTGCATGCATGCAGATCTGGTCCCCAGCTCACTCAGGCCTGCCTGGCTGCCTCGCCACAGTCGACCTGCGTGCCTGCGCACATGCCCGTCGGCATGCCTGCATGCATGTATGGTACTTGGCATGGCCGTTGCATTCATACGATCGTACCCATGAGCGCTGCATGGGTCGCATGGAACATGCTCCGCGCCAAACCCCCAAGACAAGAAGCAACTTCCTGCGGCACGCTGCCCAATCCATTCCTACTTTCATATCACGGCATGTTACACATACCTGCAGCCAGCCGCGGGCTGCGCAGCCTCGTTGCTGGCAGCCATGCACGCCGCACACGGCTTCCACCCCCCCACCTCCCCCCCCCTGCACACACGTGCCCCGCAGGTCAGTGTGCTGCTGCAGCGGCTGGCAGACGTCAAGGGCGCTGAAAAGTCGACGCCGCTGCAGTCTCTGCGCCGTGCGCTGGACTTGGTGGTGGCGGATGCCGGCGCGGCATTCGCATGGTGCGTGGCTCGTTCAGGGTGTCCGTGCCAGGCGCTGGAAGCAGGGGGCTGGTTTGGAAAAAGGGGCTCGGCGCTCGAGTGGTGTGCTCCAGCGGTGTGCTCAAGTGTGATGCAGGAGGGTGGCGGCGGCTGTGGCCTGATCAGGCGGCATCCGCCTGACTGGGGTGATGGGTTGTAGTGCATCGATGCGGTAAGGGTTTTGTGTGCTGTGCTTGAGGCCAAGGGTGCGACTGGGAAAGGGGGGCGGGGGTGGGGGCGGGGGTGGGGGGAGTGGGGGTGCGCCAACCTCGACAACCACCATACCACACTGCCTCACCACCTGCAGCCCGGCCCCTGCACTTTCCCCAGCCCCCCACCCCCTCTCCAAGCCGCCGCGTGCCTCTTGCATGCGTTGTGCGCCTGCGCCATGCCACGCCCGCTTGAACCCTGGCATTGTGCATGCGCCGTGACCCTGTGCCGGCCCCCGTACTGCGTGCAGCGTACAAGCACTGAACGAGGCGCGTGACTCAGCCCTGCTGGTGGGCCTGCTGGGTGCCCCCGATCTCTTCCTGGAGCACAACCGCCTCATCACGGTGGCTGGCTCGGATGCAGCCATCGCGCGCGTGCTGGTTCCGGGGACTGAATTCTTGTCTTGGTCTCCGGTGCTGGGCGGCGGCGGCGACAGCAGCGGGGGCAGCGGCGGCGCGGGGCCCGCGGACTGGCAGCAGCTGGTGGGCAGCACAGGTGCGGTGGGGGTTGGTAAGAGGGTGGTTTGGGGGGGGGGTAGCTGGTGCACAGGGGTTGTGTGTGTGTTGTGGGGGAGGGGTTGGATTCGGGGGTTGGGTTGGGTGGGGGGGATGGATAAGGGCAGAGCTGGCTGGTGATCGTTGGGCATGGGGTTTACAGCAGCGAGCTCTCCCCACACTCCCCACCGCGCCCCTCACTCCCTCACTATCTTTACCCCCTCACTCGCCTCACTCCCACACCACGGCCACCCACTCAACCGCGTACACCTGCCCCTCCCTGCTCCCCATCCCACTCCCTCACTCCCTCAGACCTCAAGTTCCTGGTGGGTGCGCCCATCCGACTGGGTACATCGGCCATGGGCCTGCTCACCCTCGGCTTCAAGACCAAGCGCGAGGACGAGGGCAGCGTGTGAGTCCGATTTGGGGTCAGGGGATTTTGGTTTCAGGGTGCTGCAGGGCTTGACGTGGGGGGGTCACAGCCTGCTGCTGGGTGGTGAACTTGAGCTTGACGAGCTTGCATTCTTGAGGCATTTTGTTTGATTTGAGGAAAACCTGGCATGGGGGGTGGAGCATGGGAGCGAGGGTGGGGTTGGGAGCTGTACTGGGCAGGGCTGAGGGGTGTGTGCCATAAGCACCCGGGGGAGGGGGGGGGGGGCAGCAGCAGGGCATTGGCCACACCACTGGCAGGCAGGTGTACAACGGTGGTCAGAGTGTACTGCATTGAGGCAAAGGGATGGGGTCAAGCGATTGGGTCCAGCACCGTAGTGCGGGTCAGCGAGGGTGGGGCCAGGCGAACTCCCTACAACCCTGTGTTGGGACCACTAAACCTGCCCAGATCTTATCCTTGGGGCTCTCAAGCACTGTGCAGTCGACCTCGACTGCTGACTGCCGACTTGAAACCTCAGTGCACCCTGACCCCTGCTTGCCACCCGCTGCAGTAGCTGGCCGTCCTATCTTGGGCTGGTGGCTGCGTCGCTGTGCACCCTCGTTACAGACCCCACACTCAACCGCTACCACGAGCTGGTCAGGGAGGTGGGTGAGATTGTGAGGGAGTGAGATGGAGTGAGGAAGAGTGCGTATGAGGGAGTGAGAGGGGTGGCCGTGTGTGTGTGTGTGGGGGGGGGGGTGCGAGGGAGTGTGATGAGTGACTGAGAGGGTGTGTGCGAGAGGGAATGTGATGAGGAGGTGCCTGTTGGAGTGGTCGAGCTGAACTGGGCGAGATGGAGCGGGTCATGGGGGATGGGTTGGGGGCCGGCGGGTAGAACACGTGCAGTTGATACAAGCACAAACCAAGCAGGGCGTGTGGTACCAGGCTTGGGCAGTGTGTGCAGCCTACGTGCCACGAGGGCCCATACCCACAACCCTTGCTGGCCCAGCGCCCTTTTGGCTTCCACTCTCTCTTATCCCCACCCACTCCTTGTGAACATAAGAGTTAGAATCATCGAGCTTCCATCCACGCGCTCTTGTCCCCACCCACTTCCTGTTAACATAAGATTCAGAGTCATCGAGCCTTTCGTCGACGCGCTTTTGTACCGCAGGTGCGGTCCGCACCCGACCTGGACGGCCTGGTGCACGTGCTCGTGTCCCACATGCGAGGCATCCTGGGCCAGACGGCGGACGCGCACATGTGGTACCGCATCGCTCTCACGTCGGCCAGCAAGGCGGCGGCCACCATGTTCGATGACCTCACACAAGTGCGTGATGTGTGACCTCCGTGGGTGACCCCTGTGGGTGGCCCCTGTGGGTGACCTCGGGCGTGCGCGCGTGTCTTGACCGCGTTATACTTTACCAAGTCCCTGAGTGGCGCATGGATGCCACCCGCATGTGTGCTGATGCGACGCGCTGTGCTGCCATGCAGCGCTGTGCACTGCCGCACGCACCTCGTCACACACTGCGCATGTGACAGGGCAGCCGCTCCGGTGTGCCCAGCCACCCCCACTCCCAGCTCCCCACCCACCCCCGTGCGCAGCTCACCCTTACTTGCTCTCCCCTCATGTCCCCTTTCCCCACGCCCGCATGCACCTTGTTGCGAATGAGTGCAGGTGCCGCCGTCACTGATGCAGCGCATGCTGTCCACGCAGCCCGGCTCCTCCTCCTCCACCAAGCTGCTGCAGGTGCGGCTGGTGGGCGGTTTGACTGGCGACTGTTTGACCGCTGACCGTTCAGCCGGTGGTTTTTTGGGGCCGGTGGCTGCCTGACCGGTGGTTCTTTGACCGGCGACAGTTTGACTGGTGACCCTTTTTGGCCGCTGCCCCC
>BDCZ01000373.1:6391-22404 GCA_001662365.1 Chlamydomonas applanata | reverse complement strand
CCTGGGCTGTGCCCCCCCCCCCCCCGTGTGCTTCCAAAGGGACCTCAGGCATCATCGACGATTGCTGACAGCTGCGCATACGGACACGTCAAGCGCGGTACCACACCGTACCCGCCCCGACAGGCAGTCCCATGATCTCATGCAAGCAAGTACCAGAAAGAAAACACAATGCACCAATCACAGATGACTTCCTCGTTGCTCTACTACTCACTCGGGTCGGCAGGGCCCCTGGAGGTGCGGGGGGCGTCACACGCTCACACACCAGCGGCTGGTTGGGTGTGTCCAGGGCGCAGGAGCGTGCTGAGGAGTTGGTACTGATGGGCACTGAGGTGACGGAGCAGCAGGGCAGGCCCTTGGCGCCGCAGTTGGCCACACACTTGCCAGCTACACATGTTGCGTTCTGTGTGTACAAGGGGGGGGGAGGGTGTGTGTGTGTAGGGGGGGTCATGTGTGCGGTTGTGTAATGTGTATGTGGGTCAGCTGCTCAGCTCTAGGTGCGGTGTGGGTTTGCATGCAGGGCAGAGCAGCGCCATGGCCCCAACCCTGTCATGGAATAATAATAATAGTAACCCTGTCATGGAGTGTCCCAGTCGAATCACGTCAATTCTGGCTACACAGGCTACACAATCAAGCACAGCCTCAGGCACCAGCCCCTCACGTAGGCGGTGGCGCGGGGGCACTGCGCCTTAGCTGTCAGCCCAACGCAGCACGTGTTGCTGAGAATGCCGCAGGCGTTTGATGGAGGGGGGCGGCGAGGTGGGGGCCGGCGTGGGGGAGGGCTGCGGCGGGGTGGGGGGCGGCGTGGCGGGAGGCGGCGTGGTGGAGGCCGCCTGGTGGTGGTGCTGTTCAGACACCGGCCACCCTGGCATGTGAGTCCGGTGCCACAGCGCGGTGCCTCATCGCAGCAGAAGGAGCCTGCAGGGGCATCATGCATGCATGGGAGCACGCAGTCAGCAGGCAGGCAGGTGTGCTGGTGCCTCGTTCAGATCGCTCAGGGACGAGTGCTCTGGGGCGTTTTGGAGTGCAGTAGTGCATGGTGCAGTACAGGTCGATGTAACGCGGCGGAGTACAGCAGCCCTGCAGTCCCATGCGTGGGTGCAGCGCGAACCTGCATGCTACCGGGCTGTGATGCTTGCTGGCTGCAAGATCCCTGCTGCCTGCAGGATGCACGAATGGTGCACCTTCACCCTCACTCCATGCTGCAGGCATACCCAGACAGACGGTGCGATCGCGCTGACATGCTGCCCGTTCATAACAACAGGCCGCTGCCTCCGAGCCTCGTGATGTGGTGCGTGCTGGGCACGACACGGGCGGACTCCAGCAATCAAATGTCGAGTTCACAACGACATGCATGTGCGATGGCAGTGCTGCACAGTTTAACCCTGCAACAGTGCATCGCAGTTCACCTTGCTGCGCGCCACATTGGGCCTGCGCTTCTGTAAAGCCGATATGGAGCTGAAGGACCGCTAGACACAGTAGCAACGGCAAAATAAATACGCAGCGAGGCATTGCACACGTGTGTTCGTTAAATATGCCGCACAGGCCTGCCTGGGCTGTCTCACATCGCTGAGCTAGCTACGCGCGCACAAAAGGAACACAAACCGGCAATGCTGGATAGCTGGACGATCATTGCCGGCATCACACAGGAGGTAATCGCTGAACATGTCGAGTTCAGATGTTCCTGCTCGCTTCCCGATGTCAGCAGGAATATCTTCCCTGATGCATCGGGGTTCTTGTGACGCTGTGACGCTGCTCCACACTGGATCCCAGCACAACTGCGCCGATGCTGGCTGTATGCAATGCACAGATGCACTGCTACTATGCTGTAAACACGCATAAGCATGCAGCACCTGCGGCCTCTGTGCATCATGCAAGCAAATGCAAGCAGGCATGCTTCATGCAAGCATGCAACATCCTGTTGCGTTATGCCATGCCGCCCCCGCCGCTCAGGGCTGTAGCTGCAGCTGAGTCACGCTGCATAGGTCGGGTCAGCCTGACCAACGCTGGCTGGTGGACACAATGGGCAGAGCATGGTGGCCTTTTTTGACTTGATGTGAAAGGTTGACCATGTTTGACCAATGGCACAACAGGCATGTGCTGCATGCACCCTTGTTGCTGATGCAAGCCACAGGCCAAAGAAGCACTTGGCCATTACAGTACATGCATTTCAATACTTGCATACCATGCGATACCATGTCTACTTCAACACATGTGTGCTTCAACACATGTGTGCTTCAACACATGTGTACTTCAACACATGTGTGCAACCATGTCTGCTTCAACGCATGCACATCACAGCCACACAGCTTTGCCTGCCATCTGAAACTACAATTGCCAGCGGGCAGCAAATCTGAAGCATGGAATTGGAGTTTCTCGAATCAATGCCGTGATCAATCCATCTCTGCCCTGTGCTTGGCCAGATACCGCAAAACCTCAACCTCTACGAAACAGTGTGAGGACCCTGGTGACATCCTATAACGAATGCGCAGATGATGCAGTTGAGTGAAGCCATCAATGAAGGGTTTGTAGAGTACATGTGTGCAGAATGTGCACACTTAAGGCAAACCATCAGCCGCAATGCCAAATAAACCAGCACATGCATCCTGCTTGCATTGCGTTCCGTGCCTTTTGTTAATGATTTCTGCAGAGGCACGCATCCATCTCATTTGTACCACAGTCCGCCCTCATTCGGCTCAGATGCGCGCTCTCTTTATGCCAACTCAATGCCACCTGTGGGCGTTAGGTTGCCAGCAAGTCAGGACAGATGGTTTGTGATGAGTGATGATGCAGGTTGGGGCTAGAGGGTCCCTGTGTCAAAGGGCACATGCACCCTCGCCTTCACCATGCACCTGAAGTGCCTGATTGAATACTACTGCTGGCAGCACCCATCTGAAGCATAGCATCTCATGTCGAGACTTCCACCCAAGATCATATGATGAAGGCATGGAAGGCAATCCAAACGATCATGGAAAGCAGCACCCACCCGAGATCATGATCGCTAGCTTCTGCATCTTGGCTGCGCAGTCCTTCTCATCGCGCCCGCCCCACGCAGCTCGCATCGCCACAACCACCAGATCCATCATCGCATGGAACTTGAGCACCAGTGGCCGTGTGGGGGCCGTGCACATGCTGGCGCTGGGCCGCTTGCGGCTCTTTCCTGCAACACATATAGTCAAACACATCGCACCGCGCGTGCACGCGCACACCTGATGTGCTCGCTGGTCGAAGCTTGGGGCTGATGCCTGTCCGTTCTATGTGCCTGTACATGCGATGGGTGCGCAGCTTCACAGCCAGGCCGTGTTCAAGCAGGAACCATGGAGCTGCAGTTATTCAGCCCAGGCTGCAGTGGGCACCCACCGTCAGAGCCCACAGCCTTGTAGTACTCCACCAGCCTGTGGCCAGCGATGCGCTTGGGGTCCACGCCCTGCACTGTGGTGAAGTACTGATCCACTTCCTCAGGGCTGGGGGGGCTCAGCAGCTCCGCCATACGGCACAGTGCCTGCAGCAGCAGTACAGCAGTAGCAGGACCATCGCACGTGATGGGTTCACTGCTATCCTTGCTCGCTTCACACACGCACACGCAACTAGTCAAAGCGCAGCATCAGGCAATGCTTTCCCTGGACGGTGGCAACATCACACTGTCTCTGCAACGTCCCTGGTCCCTTGCCCCCCTGGCCAAGCGCTGAAACAGGAGCGTGCACATGACGGCGCGAGTGGGACCGCATGCAAGCCTGACCTGAACGGCTGAAGCCTGACCCACCTCCACAAAGTCAAAGAGGGTCAGACTCATGGCACGCCGCCTGCGCTTGAGCTCATCCGTCACGAGCAGCTGGGACCATGCAAAGACAAGCTTAACCTCTCGGCGCTCAATGCCTGCATACAAGATATGCACGAAAGAGGAGACACGGAGGAATTGAGAGGGCTGGTGCAAGATCAAGATTGCAATGTTACAGAAAGCAAGTGCGGGAGCGAGTCATAGGCAGCAAGAATGGTAGGTACTCTGAGATCAGGGGTTAAGACGTGCCATGCCAGTGGGCTCGATAGTTCACATGGTACTGGTGCTCAGGCTGCTGGTGGGGCTGCTGAAGCTGGGGGTGATGGGAGAGCAGGCAAGGCATGCAGGTGTGAAGAATCACAGCAGCCAGCCAACATTTGGACTTGTATCTTGCGGCCAGCTTGCCAGTTTAAGGGGCACAGGGCCACAGTCCGGCCAACACTGCACCTGTATGCATGCCCACGAGACCGGCCGCGTCACAGAATGCGCCCCATTGCTCCAGAAACATGAACTTAGTGCGATCCTTGGCTCTGTACATCTTGAAGATGGCCTGGCCACGTAGAGATCAGGGTCAGAAATGGGCAGTGTTATGCATGTGGTATATCCAACCAGTAGTCGAACACGATGCAGGTGTCTGTGTGCAACGCTGTGCTGCAATGGCGCCCAGCTTACTGGTCCCAAGTGCTACAGCCATCTCATTCTGCAGCCATCTCGATCTGCAGACGACTTGAACTACAGTCATCTTGATCTGCTGCCCTCCACCAACCTGCACCATGTCCCAGTGCTCCCGTATTGCCAGGTCCATCTCCTCGCAGTACATGCGGTTGCGGCGGAAGTCGTTGGGGTCCACTAGCGCCTCACGGGGCACGCTTGGCAGTATGACCTGCAGATCGCACGAAATTTAAGCAGACCGCAACAGATCGAAGAAGGGTGTCAGAAGAGGGATGCAGATCCAAGCGGCGGCAGTAGGAGGGAGGGAGGGGTGCTGGGCGACGGCAGGCCTGGATGGTGACGCTCCATTGCGGCACGAAGACCACAGCGTGTGAGCTTATACATGGCATGCCGGCTGCAAGCATGCTGTGAGTCGTGTGATGCAGCCAGGCCAGCCGCAGCCTCACAGAAGAGCAAGGCACAGTAACAGACAACCGGGGCAGCTCAACCCTACCTGCTCGATTAGCATGTGCACCGCGTCACTCGCATCATCACACTTCTTGGTGATAATGAAGCACCCGATTGCAGCACGCACTACGCCCTCAAGGAACTCAAACCTGTGGGCAGGTCGGGGATGTGAACGGGCTCAAGATGGAGGAGCTGAACGGCTGCCGCCTGCTGCGCAACTGCTGTTCACCTATGCGCCTCCGCTGAAAGAAACGACCTCCACGACTTGACGTGAACACATGTAAGCACGCTTGCGCCATGTGTATTGTGCCCAACATGATCAAGGCAGGGAGAGTGAATTGCTGGGCCCAAAGCATCAATAAAGCATGCCTGGTCAATTGCTCAACCACCATTCAGTTGGCCGCACCGCATCATTGCATCGTCATCATTGGCATCCGCCTCAGCCGTGCCGCTCTCCTCCTCAAAGTTGACCGCGATAAACACGGTCTGCAGTACGTGTGGCAGTACAATGTTGGCTGGCTGTGAAGACAGTGCAAGGGCAAAAGAAGACCAGTCCATGGCCCTCAGGACAAGGCGAGGAAGTACACGCATGACTGGGACCAGGATCAAAGGTCAAGCGGCACCACGGCACAGCACACAGCACTGTTGTAGGATGAGTGCCCTCACCTGCAGGTCGGATGGCAAGCAACCACGTGCGCCACTACCGTCCACGATGCCTGAGTCATTCACAAATGCCATCCACTGGTTGAAGCTGAGGTTGAAAACATTGTCATTGGACACATCACCCCCGGTCATGGAATAATAGTTGAAAATTGACCGCAGCTGGTCCTTGCACTTGAAGCACTCCTCGCGCACCTACAGGCAGCCCATGTGGTCAATACGACATCAGACACAAAAGGCACTGCGTAGCTGGAAGGTTCCAATGTGCAGGCGATCATGGCTGCCACTGCCGGCCATGGTCCGCGCTCCACTTGCCACCCAGTCAACCACATGCTGCATATTCTCCCATCTACACCTGATCGCAACATCCCAAAACATCCCAGAACATCCAGGGCGTTACCATAGCTGCACGCACCTCGGCCAGCTCCTCTTCCAACCGCTCTGCACTGTTTTTCACAGCCTTGTCCTCGCGCCCCACCAGCTTGCGAAAGCGCGCCTTGCCTACGATGCGTGGCCAATCGAGGTTGAACTGCGCCGTCTTGACCTGCGTCAGCAGCACAAACATGGCCAGGGTAAGGAACAGTTGAGTGGTGGCGTCAGACTGCAGGCCTCTGCAGCCATCAGGCACGGGGGTCTCTGCAGCCATCAAGCACGGGAGTCTCTGCAGTCATCAAACATACAGCCGTTATACCTTCTCATTGTCGTAAAAGTCGCGTGCCTCGCTCTCCTTTGCTCGTGGCGCAAATACGGAGGTAGGCAGCGTCCAGCCAGGCACCTCCATCACCTGGCCCTTCTGCAGCAATCGTAGCAGCCAGCATGCTGGAGTCAGGTGCATGCCTGGATATGCAGCACAGGACCACACTGCTCCTGCCCACGCGGCTGATGACCCTTGGCTGCACATGCCGCCCCCGCCCAAGCATCCGTGTTACACAGCGCTTTGAAGAGCACGCTGCACTGCCCTGCCTGCACTGACACGGCAGCTGGCCCGATGGCAGCGGCACGTGGATGGACCTGCAGGTTGATCGCCTTGGACATGGTCAAACCCCAGCCATCGCGGTCACACTCCATAGCGCACCTCACTGAGCTTCGGCCGCATGATCTTGTCACGCCGGTCCACAGGGGGCAGGAAGAAGGGGCGCGACGAGCGTAGCGTCTTGACAGCTGTAAAGAACTCTCCGAGTGGCTGCAGAGCACACAAAGGTCAGTCGTGCAATGCACGCACAGGCACGTAGTGAGGCAAGAGGTCTGGCAGGACTGGACCATTCGATTGACTACTGCTTCCAAGCATGCCTGCAGCTGGGGTTACCAGCCTCGGCCGGCAAGCCCACCTTGGATTCGTTGTGCGCGCCTGGCTTCATAGCCTCCTGGTACTTGATCTTGGCACGCTCTGCACACGACCTGTGGGCGCGGAGATCGACAACCAGCTCACGTATTTGGCTTCCATATCGGTATACCTTACATACCGGTAGTGCTTACATACTGATATACCACCAACTTCAGTGTTGACTTTCCAGCTTGCAGCCACTTACAAACAAGTTGAAGCTGGTGATGCATGCTTAGTTGCTTACCTGGTCGCTGCATGCAGGTGCTGGCCCATCTGACTCCGAGCGAGCCCTGCTTGCTGCACCCCAAAACACACCGACAGCCTGCAAGGCCCTGCGTACCTGTATTCTGCCTCCGCCTGCGCTGCTGACTCCTCATGGAAAGCAACAGGGTTGTGTGCGACCAGGCCCCTGTGCACCTTCTCCAGCCGCTCCTTCAGCTGCAGCGCAGTCCCATACGCGCCCGTGTACGTGACGCCTGCAGATCGCGCAGCAGCACCAAACACTGCGTTGGTATGGCTGTCACGTGTCAGTCATATCGGACGACGGGCAAGCTGCATCATGATCAGCAGGAGCATCCATGAGTGGGAACATGAGCGATCACTGCAGCATCAGGGCGCACCTTCGTCCACTGGCTCCAGGGTTAGAGTCACCAGCTCATCATGATCTATGAATTCCGTGGGCTCTGGAGCAGGTGCCACATGTGCCACAGACTCTGCACTTGTGCCTGCTTGGCTGGCAGGCTGGCCATTGGCCATCGAGGCCAGGGCAGCCTCACTGGCTGGTGCACGCACAGACATGCTGGATGTGCTGACCCAAGCGCTCAAAGGTTTGGAGGTGGTGGGTGCGTGCGGGGTTGGGCTTGAGGCTAATTCATTTTCCACCATGCCGCAGGGCAGGTCGGACACTGCCCCATGCGCTGCGAGCGCCAGGGACGCGGCCTGATGCCCTTCCACAGCTGCTGCTGCAGCATCTGATGTAGCGTCAATGGTGTGAGGATGAGGGTGGTGCCGCCGCCAACTGATGAGCCTGCGTCGAGGCACCTGGATCACACGTGGCGCGCAGGCGCGTGCTGGATCTTTCCTTGCCGATGCATGTTTCTCCAGGGCAGTGCCGCGTCGCCTTGCCGCTTCGACGAGAGAATACTCGTCGCCCTGTTGCACCTCCTTGATGAATGCCATCACATTGTGTTGTGCGCCACGCACCCCACCATCAAGCCGGTCAGCTGCAGTGTTCAGCTTGCCCCAACGATGGGGGCGCGCTTTGATCGGCGCCCCATCTGGGCCAACTGACTGGATTGAGGGGCGGTTGCTGCCAGGCACCTGCTGGGTTGACGAGCGATTGCTGCTAGGTATGCCAGCTGGCACGCTGCTAGATGCTGGCTGGTCGGCCTCCCCAGCAGCCTGCCTTGACACTGGCCGGCAATCTAGATCCAATCCTTGCTTCAACCGCTCCAGCGTCTCTTCTGCGCGCTGAATGCCCTGAAAAACTGTAGCACACAAAGCTGCGCCTTGTAGGACGGGCTTCGCGTTCGCCTGTGCCTTTGTGTGTAGGGTCCTGGCCCGATCCTCATCTGCCGCAGCAAGCAGCTCGTGCAGCCGCTTTCCCTGCAGCGCTGCCGTTGCTGCTGCACTGCGGGCGGTGATGCCACCAGTACTTGTGCCAGGCAGGGAGCCTCTCGGGAACATGCCCCCAGAGCCGTTGATGCCCATATGTCCAGGTATCCCGGATGTGGTGCGACCCGCCAGCAGGCTCGAGCTCATGGTCACATTGTTGGCTGCAGCATCTTCGATGGCTGCAGCCCGCGGGTCAGCGGCAAGCACGCGCAATGCCGTGGCTGTAGGCGATCCAGCCTCTGCCACATTCAAGCTGGTCCCGGCACGTGCTCTGCTGGTCAGCGGCAGCTGATTGTACAGCCCAAAAAATTCTGTCGAGCCCAGATCGCCAAAGCCACCAGTGGCTGTGGTTGATGGCCGGCCAGGGCTTGGAGAGAGGTTCAGCATGGGGCCGCCCCAGCTGCTTGCGATGCTGGTACCTGATCGCAGCTCGTATGATGATGTAGGGGGGCTGGGTGTCAACTGGATCTGTGACAGCTCACTTGACATTAATTGTGCAACGTTGCTGCGTGAGCGATTGCTGAGCAAGCCCGATGCTGTGGACGGCTCACGCGAGAGGGGCGCAGGCACAGCCAGGTGCGTGAGGTCCAGCCGCATGAATGCCAGCAGCTTGCCCTGAGCCGAGTGAACGTCGCAAACCGCATGGTGAGCAATGCTCATGCGCAAACGGCTGCACAGCAGTGTGCTCCGGCATCCCATTACCACGAACAGGCAAAGCATGGAAGCAAAGGAAACGGCACGCAGCTGATATCTTGCGCACCTGGTGTGGGATGCCGTCTTCTTCCTCATGCTGGGACTCGCCTACAGGGCGCATCATGGCACTTGGCATGGGACCGGTTGAAGAGGATGGTATGGCCATCTGAGTGTCAGCAGATGCTCCTGAGCCCGTGGCTGCGCTGCGCTTGATGCTGCTGCCACGGGGTGTAAGAGCCGGGCTGGTATTTGTTGCGGTGCCTGCCGCCGCTGGCTCAAGCGGCAACGGTTGCGCATGGCGCACAGCTGTACTCGGCATGCCGACTTGCTGGGCCTGGATCACGTGTAAGCTGTGTACATGCGCATGGTTGCGCCGGTTGTGCCTGCGCATGATGCATAAAGCGACATCTGGTCAAATGCAGTAGGCCCTGCCCATGTGGCAGAAAACCATGCACAACACATGCCATGAATGGCACGTGGCGCCCAGACAACAAGAAAGTAAAGAAGTACTCCGTGGATTGGAAGGTGGCGGTTCAACCCAAGTGTCCCTGTTCGGTCAGCTACTGCCCTCAAGTGCAGGTTCACACAATATGAGCAAGATAACATGCTCATGCAAGAGCAGCGCGTGCATATGTACCACCTCTGAAGTCGAACAAGCCCCAAGGGCCCAATCGACAGTCTCAGTGCCTGTGGTGCGTGTTTATCAGCCTGGTGCACCACATTGCATACATAACAGCAGCACTTTAACACCAAGCGAACTTGAAATACATCAACCCTACCTTGCACCCACAAGAGCTCCAAGTGGCGCTTATCAGTGTAACAACGTATACAGTCTGAGCCTTAGATTATTTTCAAGCCGCAGCAGTTGCGTCCACTTGTTAATGCCAGCAACCCGTCCCCTGAGTACGCATTGCTAACGTTGAGTATGGCAGTGATCACCATGATGGGAGCGTAAGTCTCAACAGCCAAAAGGATCTTCAGCACCCACTCACTCATCACATCACATGCATGGATCACTTTCATGATGCTCTTGATGAATGCCTCCCTCAACAGCAGCAGCAGTCAGTCCATCCCTGCACGCTCATCATGCTCAATTCTGATGTCGTTACCCCCCACCTTGGGTAGGACAAGGGTCGAACGCAAGGAAGAGAACATCTTTGTCATGTCAGCACCCCTGGTGCCTGCATCACCGCTACCGTCTCAGCAAACAGCGTCTGGTGAGCAACCCAGCTGTCCACAGCTGGCGCCCAGCAGAACAGCAGCACGCAAGAACACCAATTGAAAGTACATTGACTGCAAATGGACCACTGCAGGTGTCGCGGACGAGCTGAGCTCCGGCTTCGCCGGGCTGACCTTGAAGAAGGGGAGGCGAGAGGCCCTGCAGACTCCCGCTTCGCAAGCTAGGTAAGCATCCTGGCGCCATGCGACTTGTCCCATGCCCGCTGCGGATGCACCACGCCCCTTCAGCCACGACACGCTGAACTGTGTGCTGCCTGGGTGCGCCCAGGCCCAGGAAGCGCGCCGAAAAGGAAAACGAGGCGCCCGCAGACGCGGAGGATGGGGATGCAAAGGGCGTGACGCCATCCAGGTCAGAGTGGGCCAAAAGCTGCCTGTCCAAGGTGCCATTTATGTCAGCGCCTTGCTCTGCACCTGGGAAGAGCCAGTACAACTCTCCTCGCATGTATCGATGTGTGGTGCAGGCTGGATAGGATTAAGGAGCTCAGGGAGGAGCTGAGCTGCAGGTGCGCGTGCATGGCTTTTGGCTCATTGTTGACTTGGTGTGCAGCTGTGCAAGAAGGCAGCGTGCGTGCATGGTGAGGCGCTTTGGAAAGTAAAGTACAGGAAGAGGGCTGCGCACATGCGCTATGTGAACACAACCCTGCCTGGCTCTCTGATCTCTGCAGCATCTGCCTCGAGATTTGTGCGCGCCCATGTTCCACGCCATGCGGTGAGTTGTCAGCAACCTGAGGTGTTGATGGCTGCTTGTACGTCATGGCCAGTGCCCGCTGTGCATGGGGCATATGGAGGTCCAGCCAGGCATACTGACGATGTATATCAATATACCGTACTACATCTATACTATCGGATGTCTTGGCCATGCATGTCGCAGGCCACTCATTCTGCCGATCCTGCCTCCGCAAAAGCTTGGAGCACAACCTCAAGTGTGCCAAGTGCCGTGCGCCACTGCCGGCAGGTATGTGCGGGTGGTCTTGATGTTGATGCTGAATGGCCTGCAGTGATCGTGGGGCGATCACCGAATGCACCTGGCAACGATCACTGCAGAAAGACAGAGTTAATGCAAGCGAGCCCGTGTGTGCTATGCACCGATGCTTTGGTGTATCCCATGCTGCTGCACTGTGCGGTGCTGCTGCAGGCTTCACCCTCAAGATCAACACCTCCCTGTGGAACACAATCCAGCTGCTCTTCCCCTCAGAGGCACTGGCCAACCCAGCTACCCCTCCCGAGGTGCTGCAAAGCCAGGAAGCCAGCGCGCGCCGTGCCGGCTCTGGCACGCAGGGTACCATGCGTGCATCGCAGCGTGCAGCACCTGTCCTCACCAACCCCTTCCGTCCACCCTGGCTTGCGGCCATCCACAGGCAGGCAGCAGCGCAGCAGCCCAGCCAGATGCAAAGCGCGGGCTTCAGTCAGCCACCATTTGCTGCTGGCGCATCACAGACAGGAGAGGCAGGGACGCAGGAAGGGCGCTCACGCCTTCTGGTTGCTCTCGAGGCAGTGGATGAAGTGCTGCAAGCACCTGCCACACAGACCATGATGGGCCAGATCGGGTTGCGTGCATCCCACCTCAGCGGCAGCAGCCAATCGGCCAGCCAGCGCATGGCTAGCCAGGAGGCGGATGCTGCACTACGCATGTCAACCGGCTCCCTGTCCCAGAACCCCTTTGCACGCCGCCTGCGCCATATCCACACTGGTGCTGCTGCACAATCGCAGCAGGCAGACGCACGCCAGGCACTGCAGCCATCTGTACCTGTACCCGCTCAGGTGCCCATTCATGCAGCACAGGCACCGACAGCCCAAGCCCGCTCACAGCAGCCAGCTGCTGCACATGCATTCAGTGAGGGGGAGTGGCAAGATGAGGATGAAGGTGACTGGGTGGCCTGGGATGGTGCTCCCAGCCACCCAATGACGGCGGGCACCGGTGCTCAGGGCGCTGCTTCCTACGGACGCAGCAGCAGCAATGGCAGTGAAGATCAAGCATCCCTGCGTGCCAGCACAGGGCTGCCACGCATGGTGCCTACATCACCGATCAGCAGCGGCTTGCACTCCAATCCATCAGCCAGCTTTGCCCGTGCTGTGCCCTTGCAGCGCGGGGTGTCTGCAGCTGCAGGCACGGGGCCTGAGTTTTGCATCCAAACAATCGCAGCTGCACCCATGCCGCGTGCACAGTCTGGCGGGGGAGATGGGCCCATTGCTCTGCCACTCGGTGTTCCGCGCAGCAGTGGAGCCAGCGGCAGCAGTGGTGGAGTGCCTGTGCTGCCATCCGCGCCAGTGCCTGAGGCGTACATGCGCCAGCGTCACGCGAGTGACACCCTGGAGGATCAGCGCGACGGTGTGCTACTGCCTACAAGCGTGGCGGCTGCACGCCGCGCTGCAGCGCAGGACGACACACAGAGCCCCATGCGGCGTGACCAGCTGCTTACGCATCACGTGCTGCGCCGCATGACGCGGCACGCCGACTCGCCGGAGGCTGGTGCACTACCCACAAACGCTACAGCTGCAACGCTGTGGACCCACCAGTGCAGGCGCGCTGCACACGACCAGCCTGTGCCTGTGTTGCCTGAGCCCTCAGCAGCAGAGGCAGGCCAGGCCACAGCAGGCGGAGCAGCACGCACGCCTGCAGCCGCCACGGGCGGCTATGCCAGTGACAGTAGCCTGGAGATTGTGGCTGTCAGTGATGAGGAGGAGGAGGAGGTGAGGCAGGTCAGGGGCATCGGTGCCACGCCGTGGCGCGCAGGCCCAGCTGATGGTGCAGTGGCAGAGGACGGAGTGTGGGGTGATGAGGAAGAGGACGAGGAGGCGGACGCTCACCGAGTGGCAGGACTTTTCAATCTTATGTCGCCTGTTGCTGTGATGGGTCTCCCTTGCAACGGCAGCAGCTGTGGCAGTCTAGGGCCTTCGGAAGGAGGTCAGGGCGCAGCAGCAGCGGCATTGGTGGGTGGCATGCAAGCCCTCACAGTGGGTCCACGGAACAAGGTGCATGCAGCTGGCGATGGGCGCGTGGATGCACAGAACACGACACAGGGCGATGCAAACGATGCAGGAGCCAGCGGCAGCAGTGGGCCCTCTGGGCAGGAGGCAGGCGAGAGCTTGGGGGCCGTGTTGCGCAGGCACCCACTCACGCTGCTGAGCAGTGCGCAGGGTGCGCGCGTGGATGATAATGAGGCGCAGGTCGGGGCTGCAGCGTCCCAGGAGGCGGAGCAGGAGCAAGCGCGCAGCCCGTCCCTGCTGGCCATCACATCCAGCGACGAGAGCGACGGTGGAGAAGTGGCACTAGCACGCAGGCCGGCACGCGGCCTGCTGGCAGGCTGGCACAGCAACGCGGCAGGCGCTGTTCCTGGTTTTCCCAAGGCGGTGGCAGCAGCAGGGGGGCCCACAGCACCCAAGCCTGCTGCACTCGATGAACCCGATGCGGCGGCGGTCATTGGCGGCGGCGTGCAGGGTGCTGCAGCTGGGGGTGGCAGTGTGCAGCCTGGGTCGCAGGTGTGCCCTATTGAGCTGAGCTCTGATGATGGGGATGACCAAAATGTCCAAGAACACCGTGTGGGCGGCCCTTGCATTAGGCGCGGCACAGCACCAGCTCCGCAGAATGCGCGCCTGGCAACTGGGCGAGCTGTGTCCGGTGCAGCGGCACAGGAGCAGCGCTTTGGTGACGTGAACGCGCCTTTCCGCCTGCCGCTGACCCGCTCAGCTGCAGCGCGTGTGCAGCAGCAGCAAGCAGCAGCGCCAGGTGTGGCAGGCTGTGCCGGGGCAGCCAGGCGCCGCTAGCAAGCCTGCCAACCTGCAGGGGCCATATGGCCATGTGCACTGCTCTCATGTGTCTGTCGGTCAGTCTGGAAATTGAGGTGCGGGATTTGGTCCCAGCCAGCGCTGGCCAGCAAGATCTGGGGTTTTGAGCTGTATGCCGTCTGCTTGTCACATGCTGCAGGATGCCGCATTGAGGCAAATGTTCACCTGCCTAATTCACAATCTTTGGTATCAACTGCTTGTTTTGGAGCTAGGATGTAAGGCCGCCCCAGCTTAGTGGCCGTAGTTCCTTACATTAGTTCTGAAAACCTGGTCTATGTGCGTCTGGAGGATTCATCATTGATTTGAACCTGAATCTGCTGCTGCAACTTGCAGTTTGGGAAGCTGGATCGTCAGCTGTAGTGAACTGCAGTGGTGAACCAACTTCTGTTTCCTCATTCTTCTATTAATTTCCTCCTGACATGTCAAGCCGCAGGTCCTAGGGTGCATGTAACCCGCGAGTCTCATGGTGAAAGCCAGTATTGAAGTTTGAGGTGCTGCCAGCAGTGGGCATCACCATACATGACGCCTACACACCTTCAAACCCCAGCTCAATGGAACTGCACGATGGAGCTGCTCAATGGAATGAGCTCACACACACGACTGGATCTGTTCTGTGACCTCAGACCACTTGATCCTGCTCCATACCCAAGCCTGCTCTGCACTCCCTGCAAATCTCACACCTCCTCTCACACACCACAAGCACAGTGAACCTGCTCTGGCGGCTCCAGGCTCTAGATGCCATCTTCCTGGAGTGCCTCACTCAATAGCACACTTCAACCTGCACGTCAACGTTCAAGAACAAAACCCGACCCCTCAGCAAGCCAGGCCCCTTATGCGATGCCATCCTTGAAGAACGAGTCGTACGTGGTGCGGCCCTCGTCATCGATCAGCCCCAGGCGCCGCAGCCGCCGCTCCTGGTAGTACGCCAGCCGCTTGAGCCCCCCTGTGGCACAGCAGCAGTACCGGTCACATCACTGGTCACATCCAGCACGCGCAAGTTGTGCAAGCCCTGCTGTCAGCAGGCCAAAAGCATGTGCCCCATCGTGCGTCAGGCAAATCGGTACCAAGTCATGTGAAAGGGCACCAGGTCCAGTTTCCCAGTTGATAACCTTTGCATCAGATCCTAAATGAGGCCGCCCCATCAGGTACAGCCAGGCTGCTGTCGTGCGCACACGCACCCTGGCGCTCCTCAAACCACTGGCACGCCGCGTCCAGGGCTTCAGCCTCGCCTAGCCGCACAGCCACTGCCGCCTCCTCCGGTGACCCTGGCGCAAGTGTTCCACTGCGAAGGGTACAGGCACGCGCATGGTGTGGGCCCCAAACTCAGATCCAGCTCCGTCGTGCATCATGTACGGGAACTACAGCCGCATTGAAGGCCTTGCTTGGGTGCAGTGGGATGCAGCATGCTGGAGCTGCTCGAGGCACGCACCCCACAGCCAGCTACGATAACAGGACACTAAACCAGCCAGCACACACGGGTGGAATGCCACATGCGCAACATGGGGGGGCCTTGGGTTCTGCAGTCAAGGGTTTCGGATCAGGGTCATATGCCCACCAACAACACCAACCTGCGCAGCAGCGCCAGGTCGGCGTCGATGGTGTTGGGGTACGCCACCAGCACCTCGCGCGCGCCCGATACCATGCTGGTGCACATGCCCTTCTCATTGTGCTCGCTCACGGGCTCACACATGAAGGACCAGGTGTCGTTGCGGAACAGCGCCTCGAGGAGGAACGCGTCGGGCCCTGCGGTATGGCGAGGCAGTACAGATGGTGCAGGCAGTCCGTGTGGTGGGCAGGGTGATT